>JAJOOF010000684.1:0-51706 GCA_029582545.1 Solanum lignicaule
TTTTATGCTGAATTTATTTAATGTTAAATTTAGAAAGAAAAAAGAATTATAATGGATTTTTTTAATTATATTTATTTGTGGGGTTCATATTTATAGGATTCAATTTGTCATGATAAATGTTGTTGAGTGATTTTTTAAGATAAAAACATTAAGTTGAGTGATTATAGTGATACAAAACAAATTTCAATGGCTTTTCTAGATAATTTCTCATCTTTTACATTTCAATAGATGTAAGAAATAACGTGTCAATTTTAATTCATCACGACGAAAGATGGAATGTAATAGATATATCTCAGTTTTTTTCAATTAGCGTCGCTTCTTTTATAGATCAATTTTTAAATAAAATTATAGTTTCAGTCATTGGAACGACGAAAATATAATTGGTTTTTAAAAAATCGTGCTTAAAGTTGATTTTGAATTTTTAAAGTTTCTTTGTTGATTTTTTATGTTATTTATAGTGCTATTTGTAGTGTTATTTGATTAAAAATTAATTCAGTAGTAATGTTATTTGATTTGTATATGACGGTATTATTCATATGATCTAATAAAAATTTAACAACAAATATAAAAAGAATTTTACAATTTATTTTGATTAAGCATGAAATTTTTTGGTTGACAGATGATTATTGCATGGTGTTTTGATGGTTGAAATAATATATTATGGGGAAAAACTTACCCGCACCGGGTGTATACACCAAACTAACGCAATTTCCATTATTATGTGATTTAATGAAGTAAAACACATGTTAATTAATCATGATTAAGTAAAATGAACTATAAATTTAAACACATGGCATGCAATGCTTGGTGTATACACTCGGTGCGGGTAAGTTTTACCCTATACTATGTATTTGTAAATATATATTAGGATTAAAAGTGTAATTAAGTATCTTACCACAATGAGTTGGTATTTTTTTGGTTCGTTTGTTAATTGGTATTGTTTAGTAATTTTGTGGTGCAAATGATAGTGTATATCAGTTTGAAGTGTACACCAAATTGTAATCATAATATACACTAACATAATTCAATTTATACCAAAAATAACATGTTTATACCATTTTATATCATAATTTATACCAATATTCATACCAATTATGCACATAATTTAAACCAATTAAATAGTTAATACATATCATTCTATATCATTAATGTCACAACCCAACCCACCGGGCCGTGCGGGAACCTACTCTAACACCTAAGTAGGAGGAACCTTAGTTCCCAAAATAGTTAAAAACATGCGGAGGATTAAGAAAACTGGAATAAAAGGAATTTCAAGAGATTTGTATATGATAAAGAATTTTAACAACTGAGGTTAAAATTTACAAAAATAAATAATACCCCCAAGGATCTAGTCTAAACAGGTACAAGAGCTTCTAAGATTACAATGTATAAAAAGCAGTAACTACGACACAACTCCCACCACAGCAAAGGAAGAGTAGAAGCTGTTGGAGATTGTCTTCGTCTTCACCTATGAAACATCACTGACCCTGCAACCAAACTATGCCCAGAGGATAGCAAGAGTAGTATCAGTACAAACCACCTGTATTGGTAGGCATCATCGGTCAACACGATGCCCACCGCATAATATAAAGAAATCAACCAGCAGGAAACATGCAATAGGAAAGTACGCCCCTCAACCTTTATCCTCCTGCCTTTATTGTTATCGTATACCTTAAGCGTACTAGAACACTTGACTCTAACCCCCCCTAGTCTAGCATCCTGCATTACTCCGCCTTTGATCATAGCTTAACAGTTTTAACTCGCAAAGGAGTTCCCAAATACAACCACTACCAACTCGGCCAACCATTCATGATATACCCTCGCTTCTTCTGCACCACTCTTATACCCGTGACTACATAGTATACCCTGTCCAGGCTCGCTAACTATTTCAAATACAAATCCCCTTCCCAAGGTAAGATCTAACTACTATTTAGATCATGAACACTACCCTACTTCTCATTATTTAAGAACACAGGCATCCCCTCTAACCATATTCCCTCGGTCTCCTCTTGCCAGACCACATACCGATGGGCCCGCTCATTCGCAAACAATTCCAACGAGTAGATATAGGTCATTTAATTACAACACAGTTAACACACATATATAAGAGGCCTAATTCAATTATCTTTTAAGGGCGCATACAATTCTCCAATATCCATAGCTGGTAGATATGAAAGTAGTACTCACATATGGTTCTCGCATGGAACCCATGCCAAAACTATTAGTGTGTCATATCGTGAAACCCAATCCTATATACATGTGTCGGAATGTGACGCCCGGTCCAATATATGTGTCGGAACGTGACACCTGATCCAATATATATGTCGGAACGTGACACCCGATCAAGTCAACACAACCACAGTCACAATCACACTCAAAATGAATCCATTAGATTTGGTTCACATTTCCCTATTGACATACATGCATGCATACAATGAAGCAAGTAAATAGCATACATCACACAAACAAGAAATCGAACCACCACCTAACTCTAGTTCATAAGACAAGGCTTTGCCCCATGGTACACATCATCCTTAGCAACTAGGGTACATGTATAATCATCCATTTTTCCATGCACAAAGGCCTAAACATGGATTCTACTGTCAATTAACATTATATTACATAGTGAGCACGAATTTACGACTATTCAATTGAGTAAACCTAGCCTACCTAGGCGTCAAGCAGCTGCAGAGGGTTTGTAGTACCAATCCTAGCTTTCGGACAACGAGACGGTGGATTTCAGCCGGGAATCAGTGAGTTATTATCAACCTTGTGCTAGAAATTTGTTTCTCCTTCCTTCCCAAGCCTAGAGTAACCTTTTGAGAGTTTCTGGGGTGATCCTCGCCTTTTTTTAGCACTTAGGTAGAAGGGAGAAAATAAGACTTCAGGTCATTAAGTTCTATCCCCGACCATCCCGCTCTGGCGCTTCCCATCCCGCTGGGGCGCCACCACCATAGCAGCATCGTCCCCGCTCTGGCAGGATGGTGGGCCTGAGTTACACACGATGTTTTTCCCTTCTTAATTAACGATGATTCGGATCGTTACAATAGATACCAATTTACCCCTCGTTCATCCCCGAACGACCAGTGGAGAAGTACGCACAGATCATTTGGATAACTTTGAAACTAACGGATCGGCCTATCATGGAACGATGAAAGATAGCGGTTTCCCAAGGTCTAGGCACGAAAGGATCTTTGTCCAGGAAGCGGCTAGGGAATAAAGCAACACACGGAGGGAAGAACAAGACGCACCCATTTACTTGGCCTGACCTCGCTAGAGCGGCAGGAGTCACATTGAAGCAGGGCTGCTTTGGCGAGAATCCTCCCACCGTGGCGGGGGATCGGAAACATTTTAGAAGAGGGAAAAGGGGAATGGTTTTCCCATTCCCTCCTACTCTCATTCAAAATTCCCAAAAATTTCTCAATTGCTTTGCTCTAATCGTCAATCTCACGATAATGTTCTTGTTCCTTACTCTATTTACTTCAATACTTGTTTATCAACGATTGCATGAAAAGAAACAATTGGGTAGAATGGCCTATGGTAGTTTTCAAAAATGTGAATATAGGTTTGCCTAATTTGGTAACAAAAAAATAGCATGGGCACTTCCCTTATGTTCACAATATCTCCACAACGTTCTGAGCGTAGGGATTTCACGGTAAATGATTGAAAGGGTTCTGAAATGGGTAAGGGAATTCGAATAGGTTCTTGATATAAAACTTGGATTCGGAACCCTTTAAGGGTTGTATTGATAGGATTTATTTTTTTGCATATTTAAGTACTAGGGTACTCTAGATACACTGATCTGATGAAACATTTGCTAAAAATGGGGTTTCGGGGTGAAAGGGCGCCATGATCGCGCCGTGGAGTTCATCCTAGGTAAAGGTCGCTCTAGCGGCCTCCATCCCGCTGTGGCGGCCTCCTTCATGCTGTTGTGGTGGGGTCCTAGCCACTTTGGTGGGATTCTGTAGAACAGTGGCCTCATTGCCTCTTAAAATAAAATATTTTATTTTTCCTTAGCCCGTGATTGACTAATTCCATGGAGTCCTAACATGTACCTTTCGTGAATTTTGTAGGCTTGTCTACTATGGCTGGAATTAATGAGGAAACCTTGTCATTCGTCCGGTTTCCCGATGTTGCAAGTCGGGACAGACACTATGATCACTGGAACACTAAATTCCTGTGCGAGAGGGGTTTTCACCTGTTGAGCTTAGCGGAGAAAGCACCTGCCTTCCATGCCAAGGTGATAGAGTTTAGATGGGGTCCCCTGACATAAGCTCCCCCTGTAACTCGCTTAGGCTGGGTAAGGGAGTTCTACGCTATATTTCCTATTATCCGTTGGGACAGTCCTCACCCCACCATCCGCATTCGAGGAGTCGACATTTCTATGAGCGCTCAGTTTATCAATGCGGTGCTTGAGGTTCCGGAGGTCTCCAACTCAGAGTACGAGACCCGACTAAGGGAGATAGATTTGGGCTAGCTGCGGGACATACTGGTTGAGGCTTTACGCTGGGATCAGGTCTACTGGGCTACTACAGAGGGTATCACTAGTACTCACTGGTCACCGGATGCCAAGAGGTGGCTGCACTTGGTTTCTAGGAGGATCCGTCCGTCGGGAAACTGCACTGACGTGACCTTTCAATGGGCTCTAGTGGTGGCTTGTGCTATGCAGGGGATTGGGCTAAACGTGGAGGCACATATTGTGTCCGAGTGAAAGATGTTCTACAGAGGCAACAAGAAGGCATTCTTCCTTCAAGTCATGGTGACAACGATGTGCAAGCGGGCAGGGGTGCCACTCCTGGACACTGATGAGGTACTTCCTATGGATCCCCTTTTTCATCCCCTTTTAATCAGGCAGCTCTCCACCCAAGGAAGGAAGAGAAGAAAGGCGGATGGGGTTGGCAGCAGTAGGGCAGCGGTTGAGGCACGCGATGGAGGAGAGGATGATGTTGAGGTCGACGACGCCCTTCCTACCCAATCTCAGCCCCCATTTTCTAGTGCTCGTGTGGAGGAGGACATGGCGACCGTTCGGATGAAACTTAGAGGCTCCCAAGCAAGCGCCTCGACTTCTATTCCACCCTCCACTACCCTTGAGGTTGAGATGCTCTTTCACCAGCTGCGATGGGAGAGAAGGAAGAATTTAACGAGGGATCGCTTGATGGGCCAGATGTGGATGACCTTTAAGGTCATTTTCTCCTACGCCGCCCCCTAGCGGGAGCTTCTCACGCACGAGCCAGAGTACTTTCGGGAGTTCCCCTGGTTGAGTGACGTGTGGACTAGCGAGACAACCCCAGAGGACATGGGGTCTGACAATGACACTTCTCATTCCCATGGTCCTTGATTTGGTTTTGCCCTAATTGGGCATGTAATAGACAGAATTTCTGCTTTTCTTTACATTTTTGTAAGCACATGGATGCTTGTTTTGCTATTTTCATAGCCTTAATTAATACTAGGTGTTTATAACTCTTTGTTCTATTGTTGAGTACTGTTTAGGTTACGGAAATTAGTCCATGCATGATTCGAGGTCCATAGGCGAAACAAGGGAAAACATCAGAGACAGGGCGAGATCTGTCTCGCCCTGTCCCGCTCTAGCGGGGGACTTCTTGCTCTAGCGGTCTCGCCCTGGATGGAATAATCCCGCCCCAGCGGCTCCGACGAGACTAGTTCCCAGGATAACAATTCCTGGGGTTTCACCCCATTTCTATAGTCTTTCATTGACTCCCATTGTCATAAATAAGCATTTAGGATAACCCTCTAGCTAGGATAGGCATTGTCCACCCCGAGTCAACCCAGCGGTATACTCACCAGAACCCTTTCCCACTAATCTAACACAACAAGCATGCACATCCCCAGAATATGCCTATTAACCACACGATTTATAATCGGTTGCGACACACATCGAGGGAACCTTTCGTAACAACAAATTTCTCTATTATGCAATAATAGCCTTTTTTCTTACATGGTCCCCGACTGATCCCGATTGCCCTGAAACTGAAGTTTCCTTACATTCACAAGTCATTCCTTTCCCTTACCCTCTTTATCAATGGTAAGTCCATGCTCAAGTAACAGTTGCATACCTTCTCGTAAGTATACCATGTCACACGTCTAGAATTCGTCCAGGAATCACATTGTAGCATTCAAGCAAGTAAACTTCACACACCAGCATTTATTGAGATAATCACTATGCACATAATCAAGATTTCCAGCTACATCACACAGGCAAGTCAAAATTCATCAATTTAATTCGCTCCATGGATGACCATTAGTTGATCGTCTATGCACTTATATCGCCTCTAAGGCTAGATACCAATTGGAACCTTCTCGGTTCCAATTTACCTTGTTTGTGTCCCTTCAGCCACGACTACGACCTTCAATTCACCTCGTTGAGATACCAATTGGACTCAACCCATACCACAAGCGACAACCCGCACGAAAGGAGAGAAGAAATGGAACCACTTCCTAGAATGCTTCATAGCTTCCTGAAGATTAGATGTGGACGTCAACACACCAATCCGCAGAAGTCTATTCCACATTTGCTCTTGTACTAGGAGACCGACAACCTGGGATCTGATACCAATTGTCATAACCCAACCCATCTGGCCATGCAAGCACCTACTCTAACACCTAAGTAGGAGGACCCTTAGTTCTCAAAACGGTTAAAACATGAGAAATATTAAGAAAACTAGAATTAAAGAAATTTCAAGAGATTTGTATATGATAAAGAATTTTAACAACCGAGGTTAAAATTTACAAAATAAATAAACCCCCAAGGATCTAGTCTAAATAGGTACAAGAGCTTCTAAGATTACAATGTATAAAAAGTAGTAACTACGACACAGCTCCCACCACAATGAAGGAAGAGTAGAAGTTGTTGGAGATTGTCTTTGTCTTCACCTATGAAACATCACTGACCTTGCAACCAGACTATGCCTAGAGGCATAGCAAGAGTAGTATCAGTACAAACCACTAGTACTGGTAGGCATCATCGGTCAACCCGATGCCCACCGTATAATATAAAGAAATCAACCAGCAGGAAATATGCAATATGAAAGTACACCCCTCAACATTTATCCTCCTGCCTTTATTGTTATTGTATACCTTAAGCGTACTAGAGCACTTGACTCTAACCCCCCCTCCCATTCTAGCATCATGTATCGCTCCGTCTTTGATCATAGCTTAACAGTTCTACTCGCAAAGGAGTTCCCGAATACAACCACAACCAACTCGGCCAACCACTCACGATATACCCTCGTTTCTTCTGCGCCACTCTTCTACCCTTGACTACACAGTATACCCTATCCAGGCTCACTAACTATTTCAAATACGAATCCCCTTTCCCAAGGTAGGGTCTACCTACTATTTAGATCATGAATGCTACCCTACTCCTCATTATATAAGAACAGAGACACCCCTTCTAACCATATCCCATAATAACACCTGGACCCTCGGTCTCCTCTTATAAAACCACATACTGGTGGGCCCGCTCATTCGTAAACAAATCCAACTACTAGATATAAGTCATTTAAATACAATACAGTTAATAACACACATATATAAGAAGCATAATTCAATTATATTTTAAGGGCACATACAATTCCCCAATATCCATAGTAGGTAGATATGAAAGTAGTAATCACAAATGGTTCACTCATTGAACCCACGCCCAAACTGTTAGTGTGTCGAAATGTGACACCCGATCCCATATACATGTGTCAAAACATTACAGCCGGTCCAATATATGTGTCGAAACGTGACATTTGATCCAATATATGTGTTGAAACGTAACACCCGATCCAATCAGAACAACCTCAGTCACAAACACACCTTTAAGGAATAAATTGAATTCGGTTCACATTTCCCTATTCACATACATGCATGCATATAATAAAGCAATTAACCGGCATATATCACACAAAAAATGAAATTGAACCATCCCTAACCCTAGTTCACAAGACAAGGCTTTACTTCACGGTACACATCATCCTTACCAACTAGGGTAAAGGTACAATCATCCATTTTTCCATGCCCGAAGGACTAAACATGGATTCTACCATCAATTAACATTATATTACGCAGTGAGCACAAATTTAGGACTATTCAATTGACTAAGCCTAGCCTACCTAGGCGGTAAATAGCTGCAGAGGGTTTGTAGCACCAATCCTGGCTTCCAGACAACGAGACGGTGGATTTCGGCCTGGAATCAGCGAGTTGTCATCGACCTTGCGCTAGAAATCTATCTCTCCTACTTTTTCAAGCCTATAGCAGCTTTTTGAGGGTTTCTGGGTGATCCTCGCCTATTTTTGGCACTTAGGGTAAAAGGAGAAAATAAGACTTTGTTTGTCCCCAATCATCCCGCTCTGGCGCTTCCCATCCAGCTGGGGAGTTGCCGCCATAGCGGCATGGTCCCCGCTATGGCGGGATGGTGGGCTTGAGTTACCGACGATATTTTTCCCTTCTTAATTAACGACGATTCGGGTCGTTACAATAAATTATACCACTTTCATACCTTATATATTAGTTCGAAGTGTACATTTGTGTCACTATATTATGCACCATTTTAATTAATCTGTAAATTTAAAAATTAAAAATATGTGATTATATTTGGTGTTATACATTGTTGTAGGTAAATACGTGTATGATCATTTATCGAAATGTAGTGTCGGAATGTGACACCTAATCCCATATACATGTGTCAGAATGTGACACCTGGTCCAATATATGTGTCGGAACTTGACATTCTGATCCAATATATGTGTCGGAACGTACCACACCTAATCCAGTCAAGACCACCACAATCACAATCACACCCATAATGAATCCATTAAATTCAATTCACAATTTCCTATTCACATACATTCATGCATACAATGAAGAAATTAACTGGCATATATCACAAAAATAGGAAATTGAACCATCACCTAATCATAGTTCACCAGACAATGCTTTGCCCCACGGTACACATCATCCTTAGCAACTAGGCTTAAGGTACAACCATCCCTTTTTCTGTGCCCGAAGGCCTAAATATGGATTCTACCATCAATTAACATTATATTATTCAATGAGCATGAATTTACGACTATTCAATTGAGTAACCCTAGCCTACCTGGGCGCCAAACAGCTGCAGAGGGTTTGTAGCACCAATCCTAGCTTCCGAACAACAAGACGGTGGATTTCGGCCGAGAATTAGCGAGTTATCGTCAACCTTGCGCTAGAAATCTATTTCTTTTTCTTTCCCAAGCCTAGAGCAGCCTTTTGAGGGTTTCTGGGGAGATCCTCGCCTCTATTTGGCACTTAGGGTAAAAGGAGAAAATAAGACTTCGCGTCATTAAGTTTTGTCCCCGACCATCCCGCTCTGGCGCTTCCCATCCAGCTGGGGCGCCACCGCTATAGTGGCATCATCCCTACTATGGCGGGATGGGGGGCCTGAGTTACCCATGATATTTTGCCCTTCTTAATTAACGACGGTTCAGGTCTTTACCATAAATTATACCACTTTCATACCTTATAATCAGTTCGAAGTGTACATTTGTGTCACCATATTATGCACCATTTTAATTAATCTGTTAATTGAAAAATTAAAACTATGTGATTATATTTGGTGTTATACATTGTTGTAGGTAAATACGTGTATGATCATCTATACAATTGTAGTGTGTCAGAATGTGACACCATATCCCATATACATGTGTCAGAATGTGACACCCGGTCCAATATATGTGTCAGAATATGACTTTTCGATACAATATATGTGTCGAAACGTGCCACATCTGATCCAGTCAGAACCACCACAGTCACAATCACACCCATAATGAATCCATTAAATTCAGTTCACATTTCCCTATTCACACACATGCATGCATACAATGATGAAATTAACTGGCATATATCACAAAAATAGGAAATTGAACCATCACCTAACCCTAGTTCACAAGACAAGGCTTTGCCCCACGGTACACACCATCCTTTGCAACTAGGGTAAAGGTACAATCAACCCTTTTTATGTGCCCGAAGGCCTAAGCATGGATTCTACCGTTAATTAACATTATATTACTCAATGAGCACAAATTTATGACTATTCAATTGAGTAAGCCTAGCCTATCTAGGCGCCAAACAGCTGCAGAAGGTTTGTAGCACCAATCCTAGCTTCCATACAACGAGACGGTGGATTTCAGCCAGGAATCAGCGAGTTGTCGTCAACCTTGCGCTAGAAATCTAACTTTCCTTCTTTCCCAAGCCTAAAGTAGCCTTTTGAGGGTTTCTGGGGTGATCCTCACCTCTTTTTGGCACTTAGCATAAAAGGAGAAAATAAGACTTTGCGTCATTAAGTTTTGTCCCCGACCATCCCGCTCTGGCGCTTTCTATCCAGCTGGGGCGCTACCGCCATAGCAGCATCGTCCCCGCTATGGCTGGATGGTGGGCCTAAGTTACCCACGATACCGTCGATTCGTTGCAATAAATTATACCACTTTCATACCGTATATATCAGTTCGAAGTGTACATTTGTGTCACTATATTATGCACCATTTTAATTAATATGTAAATTTAATAATTAAAAATATGTAATTATATTTGGTGTTATACTTTGTTGTTGGTAAATACGTGTATGATCATTTATTGAAATGTAGTGTGTTGGAATGTGACACCCGATCCCATATACATGTGTTAGAACGTGACACCCGATCCAATATATGTGTCAGAACGTGACATTTCAATCCAATATGTGTCGGAACGTACCTGATCCAGTCAGGACCACCACAATCACAATCACACCCATAATGAATCCATTAAATTCAGTTCACATTTCCCTATTCACATACATGCATGCATACAATGAGGAAATTAACTGGCATATATCACAAAAAAAGGAAATCGAACCATCACTTAACCCTAGTTCACAAGACAAGGCTTTGCCCCATGGTACACATCATCCTTAGCAACTAGGGTAAAGGTATAGTCATCCCTTTTTCTGTGCCCAAAGGCCTAAGCATGGATTCTACCGTCAATTAACATTATAGTATGTATTGACCACAAATTTACGAGTAGTCAATTGGGTAAACCTAGCCTACCTGGGCACCAAACAGCTGCAGAGGGTTTGTAGCACCAATCCTGGCTTTCATACAACGAGACGGTGGATTTTGGCTAGGAATCAACGAGTTATCGTCAACCTTGCGCTAAAAATCTATCTCTCCTTCTTTCCCAAGCCTAGAGTAGCCTTTTGAGGGTTTCTAGGGTGATCCTCGCCTCTTTTGGGCACTAAGGGGAAAAGGAGAAAATAATACTTCGCATCATTAAGTTTTGTCCCCGACCATCCCGTTCTGGCACTTCCCATCCAGCTGGGGCGCCTCCATAGCGGCATAGTCCCCGCTCTGTCGGGATGGTGTGCCTGAGTTACCCGCGACGTTTTGCCATTCTTAATTAACGACGGTTCGGGTCGTTACAATAAATTACACCACTTTCATACCTTATATATTAGTTTGAAGTGTACATTTGTGTCACTATATTATGCACCATTTTAATTCATCTGTAAATTTAAAAATTAAAAATATGTGCTTATATTTCGTGTTATATATTGTTGTAGGTAAATACGTGTATGATCATTTATCGAAATGTAGTGTATCAGAATGTGACACCCGATCCCATATGCATGTGTCATAACGTGCCACCTGATCCAATATATGTGTCGGAACGTGACATTTCGATCCAATATATGAGTCGGAACGTACCACACCTGATCCAGTCAAGACCACCACAGTCACAATCACACCCATAATGAATCCATTAAATTCAGTTCACATTTCCCTATTCACATACATGCATGCATACAATGAAGAAATTAACTGGCATATATCACAAAAACAGGAAATCGAACCATCACCTAACCCTAGTTCACAAGACAAAGCTTTGCTCCAGTGTACACATCATCCTTAGCAACTAGGATAAAGGTACAATCATCCTTTTTTTCTGTTCCCAAATGCCTAAACATGGATTCTACCGTCAATTAACATTATATTATGTAGTGACCACGAATTTACGACTATTCAATTGTGTAAACCTAGCCTACCTGGCGCCAAACAGCTGCTGAGGGTTTGTAGCACCAATCCTGGCTTCCGTACAATGAGACGGTGAATTTTGGCCGGGAATCAGCGATTTATCGTCAACATTGCGCTAGAAATCTATCTCTCCTTCTTTCCCAAGCCTACAGTAGCCTTTTGAGGGTTTTTGGGGTGATCCTCGCCTCTTTTTTGCACTTAGGGGAAAATGAGAAAATAAGACTTCGCGTCATTAAGTTTTGTCCCCAACCATCCCGCTCTGGCGCTTCCTATCCAGCTGGGGCGCCGCCGCAATAGCGGCATCGTCCCCGTTTTGTCGGGATGGTGTGCCTGAGTTACCCGCGACGTTTTGCCCTTCTTAATTAACGACTATTCGGGTCATTACCATAAATTATACCACTTTCATACCATTTATATTAGTTTGAAGTGTACATTTGTGTCACTATATTATGCACCATTTTAATTCATCTATAAATTTAAAAATTAAAAATATGTGATTATATTTGGTGTTATATATTGTTGTAGGTAAATACGTGTATGATCATTTATCGAAATGTAGTTTGTCGGAATGTGACACCCGATCCCATATACATGTGTCAAAACGTGACACCCGGTCCAGTATATGTTTCTGAACGTGGCATTCCGATCCAATATATGTGTCGGAACGTACCACATCTGATCCAGTCAGGACCACCACAGTCACAATCACACCCATAATGAATCCATTAAATTCAGTTCACATTTCCCTATTCACATACATGCATGCATACAATGAAGAAATTAACTGGCATATATCACAAAAATAGGAAATCGAACCATCACCTAACCCTAGTTCACAAGACAAGTCTTTACCCCACGGTACACATCATCCTTAGCAACTAGGGTAAAGGTACAATCATCCTTTTTTCTGTGCCCAAAGGCCTAAACATGGATTCTACCGTCAATTAACATTATATTATGTAGTGACTATGAACTTACGACTATTCAATTGAGTAAACCTAGCCTACCTGGGCGCCAAACAGCTGCAGAGGGTTTGTAGCACCAATCCTGGCTTCCGGACAATGAGACGGTGGATTTCGGCCGGGAATTAGCGAGTTATCATCAACCTTGCGCTAGAAATCTATTTCTCCTTCTTTCCCAAGCCTAGAGCAACCTTTTGAGGGTTTCTGGTGTGATCCTCGCTTATTTTTGGCACTTAGGGGAAAAGGAGAAAATAAGACTTCGCGTCATTAAGTTTTGTCCCCGACCATCCCGCTCTGGCGCTTCCCATCCCGTTGGGACGCCGCCGCCATAGCGGTATCGTCCCCGCTCTGTCGGGATGGTGTGACTGAGTTACCCCCGACGTTTTGCCCTTCTTAATTAACGACGGTTCGGGTCGTTACCATAAATTATACCACTTTCATACCTTATATATTAGTTTGAAGTGTACATTTGTGTCACTATATTATGCACCATTTTAATTCATTTGTAAATTTAAAAATTAAAAATATGTGATTATATTTGGTGTTATATATTGTTGTAGGTAAATACGTGTATGATCATTTATCGAATTGTATTGCAGGAAGGTATCTGAATTTCAAAATTGAAGTAGACATTTATGACACTAACACCAACTATGATGCCCAATTAAGATAGCTATAATAAAAACAATTGAATGTATTTTTATGGTTAAAATTGCAATTTGTATACGTATTATGGTGTTATTATTTGATATGTTGCTTTGTAAAACTATACCATAGATATTATAGGAATATAATATCCTATAATTTTATATTTTTTATGAATGAATTTTTTCTATACCGGTGATTATTCATATATGTTAGTATAATTATTTATTAATCTGATGAATATTGATAGATAGTTGATGATATTATGATATAAGGCAGCATATAGTTGGATATTAATTTTATAGTCATGATTTTTACTTCGTGTGAAATTTAATTATTTGTTGGTATACGTTATTCATTGTGATTAAAAATAACAATACACCAAACTTAATCAGCAATATACATTATTTTATAGGAAAAATTGTATAAAAAAGCAAACTATTAATTCAAATTAAATGTTATAACCACAGTTTGATTTAATTGTAACCCATAGCAAACTGTTACCATTCGCCTCTCTCCCTGAAATTCTCACTCGTCACTCTCGTTTTCTCCCTGGCAATTTCTCCCTCGCCTCTCTCATTTTTATACAAACACAAATGTATAAAATGTGTTTGTGTTTGTATAAAGTGAGAGAAAATTGTATATATACATATCTTTTTGTTCGTCTCTCTCCCTAGAGAATCTCGCTCGCCACTCTCCCAGATCTTGCTCGCCACTCTCACTCACCTCTCTCACTTTATACAAACACAAATGTATAGTTTGTGTTTGTATAAAGCGGGAGAAAATTGTATATACAAATACATATATTTTCTTCCTATACACTTATAATTATACAAATACAGATCTTCCCCTGCTCAGTTTTCTTTTGTCTTTCTCTCTTTCTCACTTTATACAAACATATATTATACAATTGATTCTTTTGTATATGTATACCGAAACAGATTATACAATTGATCTTTTGTATATGTATACCGAAATATACATATTAATAGTCATAGTAAACATAAAGTTGTTATAGAGTGCAATTATACAAACTATAGTTATAGCATACAAATATGATTTTTATGTTTGCTAAATCTAAAATTTACTCTTTAATATACTAATTTGTTTTGAACGTATAAATAAAGTCTTTCTAATGTTTTACAAATCTGAAATTAAAGAATTTACAAGTTAAGAACTGTAAATATCTGTACAAAACAAACAATGATCAGAAATTAATCTCCCTATTATACTTCCTTTTTCAATTTTCATATTACTACTCTGCTTATTCCGAATATGAACTCCATAAGTCTCACCACTAAGTTGTTATATTTTTGCATCTATCCATCGTGAATTGGTTCTTGTATTTAATTTTATGAAGAATCCGGGAATTCGAACTCAATCAACCGGATAAAATGATATTTTTCTGTAGGCATCATTGGCAATCTCTCTACTACTCTTGAAACCAAGTATGGACCATTTTGTCTCCACTTATTTCCATCAAAAGATAAAGCGAATTCCTACATAAACTTGTAGAGCAATGTGTCACGTCCCGCCACATCACAGTTAAATTTTGCGTTCGAATAAAGGAAAAAAGGTCTAGAGTTGTGGAGAGGTTTCCGGAAGACTCTACAACCCTTTAGATTATTCGAGAAGGCCAGATCCTTAGAATTCTCTAGAATAACTTAGATATTCCAAGAAAGCCTTAGAATTCTCTAGGGTGTGTAGAGAATTCTAGAGAGGGGCTTTTGTGTAAATAGTTTAGGGACTTAGAAAGTAATTTTAAATTGTACTTTAGTCCCTTGGAGTTAGTATAAATAGGTGGTGCCATTCATTTGCTAAGCACCAAGAAAGTAAGCAAGCAACCAAGTAAAGTTGCAAAGCATTCCTTCCAAGCTAATATAAAAGTCTTCTTCCAAAATTCTCTAAGTCTTCCTTTTCATTCTCTTAGCGATCTTAGTTTCAAAGGGCTTACTTGAGCTTACAAGATCGTAAAAGATTCGTGAGTAAGTTGTCAAGTACCGCACGGAGCATTAGTAAGACTCTAAGTGCATGACAAATGGATGCTTTCTATCAAAGATCAACAAGTGAAAAGAAAAGGTAAGAATTTGAAAGTAAAAGGGAAAACACTCCTCTTTCTTAAAAATATCTTATTTAAGAAAATTGCTATGATTATGAGGTTACCGCTAGTTGTTGTTTGATCGTTTTATTCGAAATTATGATCATTGGTTATATTTTCAAAAAATTATAGTGGTGGGTGATTTTCTTTTCACTTGAAGAAGAGAAGAAAATGGGTAGGGGGAGAAAACCGAAAAAGTAAGGGTTTCTTTCGTTTTCTTTTCTCTTTTGATTTTATTTTATATTATTACTAGTAAAACTCTTCGCGCCTTGCGCGAGAATTTAATATCATGAAATTTATAAAATAATATTTAAAACTTATCAGTCATTAAAACTAAAACACTATTATCTTACATACAAGATTACGTAGTAACGAACATTAATAATGTAAAGGAAATTGATAATTACAACATCTTATCAGTTATCCTTCAATCAATCATCTTTAATTTGATTTTATAATTTATCGCTTCCAGAAAGTGTTACTATTTGATATTTTTGGAGAATCAAATGAACATCAACCTAAGTTATTAAGTTTTCTAATAAATAATCGTTGGTGAAGGGATAAATAAATTTTAAAAGGCTACATTTTGTAGAAAGTTCAGCCATACATTTTGATTTACATATATCATTTTAAAGTTCCCCATTTAAATGTATCATAGGTAATTATTAAAATGGAAAATTAAAGGCAGAATGTATCATATTGGACAACAATTCAACTTATTATATATATTTGAAAGGGAAAAATATTACACAAAACTATTCAGTTTGTTTGGGTGATTTTTAAAAATCAACATACCAGAGTGATGGAGTTCAATTTGAAACTACACTTCTATTTCAATCGCAGTGTCGAGAATCACATCTATTACTTCAAGAAAAGTATTTACAACTTATAGTAAAGTTGAGAATCTATCCATACTTCATATTGAATATGAGTAATTAATTTATTGTGTAGTTTTCTATGTCTTTGGGATTAAGAGAGACTTCACTCTAGTCATATTCCTCTATAGGTCATCCGGCACATCCTTGAACCCATGTCAGAAGTTTATTCATTCTTGTCTTCCTTTTTTGGTTCACTTCCTACATCAAGGTGCGATAAAAATTTTAAGGTCTTTATATCCTTACAATGGCATACCAAATATGAATTTTGTCTTCAAGAGATGGTAGTATAGATCTTTAAAGAATTCTTTTATTGTACCTTCAACAATTTCACAGAGAAAACTTGCGTGAATACTCAATAAACGTGTGTTATTTAATATGTACTAACAAATATTTATAATAATAACTTTGCAGAAATATAAACAACAAAGTTTAAAACATGTACTCAAAATAACAATTAGTAACATAAGCATAAATTAATGACTATAAAAAAACATACCAGGATCTGTAACAATAAAATGAAACAAAAAGGAAAAAATTGAGTCCACTGAATGCACAGTGTCCCCTTAAGGAAATTATTCTCCTCTAGTACCCGAGGTTTAAAGGAATAGATCCTCTCAGGATAAAATGATTCTATTCACTAGTGTATTGATACAAAAAAATGGTGTTAGTGAGCCACTCAACAGGAGCAAAGTACATGAATATTTAATTGTGCAGAAGAAGAAGAAGTAGTAGTAGTAGTTCAGAATTTTCGCTGTTTTAAAAATGAGAGGAAATCCCTCGTTTTATAGACAACAAAGGGAATTGTGAACAAATGTTTATTGTGCCTTATCGGAAAGGTCACAACTATTTTGAAAAGTTGCAACCCTTCGAAAAGGTCACAACCT
Organism: Solanum lignicaule; assembly: GCA_029582545.1. NCBI lineage: Eukaryota > Viridiplantae > Streptophyta > Magnoliopsida > Solanales > Solanaceae > Solanum > Solanum lignicaule. The sequence continues at coordinate 17,515 of JAJOOF010000684.1, forward strand.
TTCATAAAAGTTACAACTTTTCATAAAAGCTGCAACTCTTCATCAAAGTTACAATTCTTCATAAAAGTCATAACTTTTCACCACTTTCCATAAAAGTCACAACTTTTCATAAAAATCACAATTTTTCATGAAAGGAAAGGCTAGTTTTGGAAATAAATAAATTAAAAGGGAATGTTAATTTGTGGTGGCGCCACGTAGGCAGGCCTAGGGTTCTTTTTATAAATAATATATAATTTCTTTATGAAAAAACTACATGACTAAGAAAATATAGATACTAATCACACTATATATACATAACTTAGCAGTACTTACAAAAAAATTATCTAACATAATTATGCTAAGTGTTTCATAAAAAAATCTTTACTCTCTACCTCTCCTTGTGCGTCACTCTCCTCCCTCTCTCCTCTCTCCTCTCTCCTCTCTCCTCTCTCCATCTCCCTTCTCTCTCTCTCTCACTTTCTGCTTTTCTCTCTCTCTCTTTACATTCACTGTGTGGATTTTTTTTTCTCCCTCCCTCTATTTTATATTAATACGAAATTACATAATTGTAACACCCCAAAATTTGGGAAGTTGAGAAAGGAAAGAAAATTGCAGAAACTTTGTTGAAACAGTGAACTACGAGTCCAATCGACTGACCGTAGGAAGTCCTACGGGTCATAGAAATGCAATCATAGAAAGTTGAGTTGAGTTACGAAATTTCAAGTTTTTGATGTTGGACCTACGTCTTGACAGGACGAGCCATAGGAAAATTGACAGGTTGTAGGACAGATCCGTAGGGTTGATTCAGAGATTTAATTTAAGACCTCAGTTCTACGAAAGAAAATGACGGACCGTAGTTGATTTTACGAGTCGTAGGATGGTCTCGTAGAAAAGGTTCAGACTTAGTAATGTTCGGTGGCTAAACACTACTCTCATGAGGATCCTCATAGGCTAAACCCCCGAACATTCCACTCTCAAAAGAGTGGCTGAACACTACTCTCCATGTCACATAATTATTGTTACATTTCACTATTTCAGAGTCAATTTAATTAATTTTTTAGGCTTTTAAATTAAATAAAACTAATTTTAAAATTTAAATATGAATATTAAGAAAATATATGAAAAGTACTATTAGTTGTAATTCTTCCAATATTAATATAGTAAAATAATAAATCTTAAAATATTGATCAAAGTTCAAGTAGTTTAAACTCTCAAAAACCGAAATGAGACAAGTATTATGGACAAATGGATTATGACTATCCAAGAACTGAAGGAATTCTTTTAGCGAATATAAGATATGTGTGGTTTTAACAAAACAAAATTAAAAAGAAGAAGGAATAATGTGACATGTCATCCATTAGGAGAGATGTTTTTATTATGTCATGCATATTTTTTAGGAAAATATATACAGTTGGATGATATTATAATTCTAAAAGAAACAAAAGTAATATCACTAGATAATTTCTGAAACATGTTGACTATTCAAAAAATTTACTCCCCAAATCTATTACAAATAAGCTCAAACTTCGAAAATAAGTCATACTTTATTAAAAGCAAATATCAAATCCTTTGTTACGAAACTATATAAAATAATAAGAATAAAATAGGGAGAAGACAGAATACTTATTATTTCTCTTGAGGGATATTTCAGGATTCACAGATTTAATTTACAATGAAGGAAAATCTCTTATTTATAGGGGAAACTTGACTTGGTCCTCAAGTAGGATTCTTAACTTTTTTCCAAAGGACTCAACATAATATATATTCACTATAATACAAATATGTTTATAACACTCCCCCTTGAATATCTATTTGATAGATTATATTAGGGGTGTCAAAAAGATATGAAAAACCAACCGAACCAAACCATACCGAACCGATTTATAGGATTTTTTAAATATAATCGTGGACTTTTATTAATCTTATAACCATCCCGAATAATTGGGATGGTTTTTTTAATTTATAAAAAAATCCAAAAAAATGCCGAACCGAACCTAATAGTCTTGCATATATATATGTAATATATTCTCTATATTTTATCTACTACCAAATATTTTAAATTTAATATACAAATATATTTTATAAATTATTTTTTAAATACATAAAAAGTTAGGCCACTAGACTTTGGGTCTGTAGTTGATTAGATTAGTTTTAACTTTTTAAAGGATCCAATTACTAGACTCATACGTTCATAAATCATACCCAATCACCCATATTAATATAATAATATTGATATACCAAATAATTAGCTTATGGCTAAACACTAAAACGGTAAAACCTAACGCGCTATATACTAGTTCTATTGAAAGTTTATCACTAATAAAGTAACCGAATCGTACCGATATCGAAAAGAAACCGACATGATTGGGATGGTTTAAAAAATTCTAATTTTGGTCATGCATTGTAAAATAACCGAAAATTGGGATGATGCTATGTTTTAAAAATAACCGACCGAACCGTCCCATTGACACCCCTAGATTATATGCCTCGTTAAAATCTTACTAGATAAAACCCAATGGGAAAAATAGTACACATATACAGTAAAACTTCTCTAAATTAATATAGGCGGGACCATGAAATATTATTGTTTTGTAGAGGTATTATTTAATCGATAAATTAATATTTATTAATTTAAAGAGTATTTCGACATCGAAAAATTGTTCAGGGATGAAATCTCAAAGAATTTGAAAGAACCCACTTGTGAAAATGTCATTCATGAACTTGAGGTCGTGATTAATGATCTCGGTTACCGCGATAAAATGGACGTTAATAACGTATTGGATGGATGAAAATGATACATGTTTAAAGGTCCAAAGCTTAGAACAAATTGTGGATATCATTGGAAAAACAATGTTGATGATAAAGTTGAAGATCATACAATATCTTTGGAACCAGTTACGCGTAAGGAAACACTTGCATCTAGAACTCTTCACAATTTTATGGTCCAATTAGAAAAGACAACACTAAAACTTTTGGATGCAATAAGAACAGTTAGAGATGAGCTTCAACTATATTTATATTTTAACAAAAAAGGAACATAATATAATCATATTTCACTAAATTTTCTTAGATATATATTTGTACTTTTAAGAATTATTAATTTATAATATAAATGGGACCATATATTTATATAGGGGTCTTATGAAAATATATTATCCTATTATCTTAACGAAATAAGTGGATTTTTTCATTGGTCCAAGTCGGGACTGGAGGAATTATTATCTTAGAGAGATTATTAATTAACCGAGTATTAATTTAGTAAAGTTTTACCGTATAATAATACACATTTTGGATGCCTCATTAAAAACTTTACAAGAAAATCCAATGGGACAAGACCTTGTGAGGGGAAAAGAGTACACCGCGTATTAACTCCCCGTAATGTGAACATCAATCCAAAGACTTGAATCTTCTCATTTCATGCTTGTGCACCATCTTCTCAAAAATTGTAGTTGATAGAGACTTGGTGAATAAATCACCAATATTATTACTTGGACAAATCTTTGCACGTTGATATTACCATTCTTGGAAGCTCATGTGTAGAACTTTTTTTTATCGAAATATGTTTCCTTCTATCTCCTTTTATGAATTCTGCAAATTCCTTACCTCAACTTCTTTAAGCAATTAATCTATTGTCTTTTGAAAACTCTTCAGGAGTTCAATTCAAGTTATTAACTTGTATAACAATACAATGGAATCTTGACTAATTTAATCCATATGAGGATTATAACGAGTTTTTCAAAACTTGTATATGCTTTAGATTTTGAATCCTTCAAGAATTTTCATTTCAATTTTATCATGTGACAATGTTCAATATTAAATGTATGACATCTTCTAGTATCTAGATTGCAAGTCAAATAAGTTTTACACTTACCAAGATGTATCATTCCATTACTTGATAATTATTTCTACGCCAACATGATTTAATAGACGTAGAATTCATATCCTCATAATCTTTTACAATATTGCGCTATATTGTATCAAAGATATCGTCGACGTATCACTTTGTATCGGTTCACAATACGACATAACTTATTGAGATCTCATGACTTCATTATTTTAAAATACCTACCCCTTTCATGAGGTTTCATGAAGTATTATGTCGTAGGCTCTTCAAGAGCATATTACCTCCACATTATGATAATTTTAATCATTTGCTCCTCCCCCTTGTCAAATTATTTTATTTAGAACCGATTGGTCTATCAGACTTCATGCATATCGTAGACTTGGTCTTTCAGGAACATTCAATAAGAGCATCTCCAACTCTTGATTGTTTATTATCCCCCGTTTTGTTAGACAAACTTACATAACATATTTCTCAATCTATTTTGGATAATTATCTTTGTGCATCATGGTATATTCATTAATTTTATATTGCCCAATCAAAATTATGAGATAAAAAATATTTGGCCTCTGACCATAAATCAATTGAGAGAAAAATTGATCTGATGTTGATATTAATCAGGCATGGTTACTTAGAGGGCTTTAAAGCACAAATTTTAACATGTTCAGGTGCTTTGATGCAATTGTAAAGCAAGAGGGGGAAAATATCAAAACAGAATAAGTAGAAGTTTTCAATTAGGTTCTTTGACCAATCCTTTTTTTTAACATAACCATCCTTAGCCAAGGCTATGTTAAAAGTACTGATTAACACAAGTAGTTATTCCAAATTGATGATGTTAACACCACTGTGAATTCAGTATTTGTACAAATTCCACAACTTCTTTTATTGTAAATATGTTCTTGAACGTACACTTCATGGTCATGAAACATGGAAACTTTGTGATACTTTACAGATTGCCCGAAATCAATTTTACCTGTTTTTCTTCCTTAATGATCAAGGTAGAGCTTTAAGCACTCTTATGTAACAAGGGATCAGAAATGACTTGTGGCTCAAAATCCTGTTTCACATAACGACCGAGTAGATCAGCATAGACGTCATAACGAGCAGTCATTCGAAATCCCCACTTGTCCTTCAACTGCCGGCAAAGGTTGAGATCCATGTCAGATATCAACAATCCATCCTTGTGACGGGCCAGAGACGGTGTACATGAAGCATCTGGTGCAGAAAAATGACTCGAACCATAGAAATGCCCAAAATCTGCATGTTGTGGCTTTCCATCTCCTGAAGTGAAGGGATTAGGGAAAACTTCTGTTCCGACACGGTTAATTGAACCAACAAAATAACTATTTGCTATTGCTGCGTTGCGAGCCTGTTTCCAACACAATAACAAACAAAAAGTCAAGAAACTAGATGTTGTTTACCGACGCCCCTGTCAAAAAGTGATATCATTCTTTATACCATTTCACAACCCAAGTTTAGGCATTGGTCAATATGAGTATTTCTTACAATTTCTTGTCAAACTCAGATTTGATTCTCTGTAACTGACAGTGTTATCATTGGTTAATCATTCTTCCTTGGAGTTTTAACATCTCTCTGCTCAAACTACTGTGATCTCTAAGGCTAAACACTAACTGAGTACAGTTGTAGCATAACAGATAAAGGAAATAGTACCTCTATGGGCCACATTGGTTCACTAAGTTCACCAACAGTAGCTGATGGGTTGAAAACAATTTCTGCACCGTTTAACCCAAAAGCTAACCAGTTCAGAGGATGGTGCCTTCCATAACATATATTAACAGCAATCTTGCCATATGCTGTCTCAAACACGGGATGGCCAGTGTTCCCTTCCATATAATATGTACTCTCGTTGAAGTCCCCAACTCTAGGTATATGATTCTGCAAATTTCAAAGTATTAGTTCCTGGAGAATACCAAATGTTGTATTTGGTTATCGGGATTTACCTTCCGATGTTTCCCTATTATGTTACCATGATTTCCAATTATTACTGCTGTGTTCCACAGGGTTTCTCCATGGTTCACGTCCCTCTCAAGAATTGGACTAATGATAACCATGTTATATTTTTGTGCAAGTTGCTGAAGAAACTTTGTTGATTCTCCATCAATCTCTTCAGCAAATTCACACCATTTTTTTTCGCGAGTACAAAATGCAAATGGCATCGTCCATGCCTCCTGCATAGGAGTAAAAGAGAATATCAAAATGAATAAACTTTGAAAAGGACAATAAATTCATCACACTTACAAAACCAAGTCATAACTTACTTGCAAGCATAGAATGTTGACTCCTGAAGAGCCTGCAGCATCAATCATGGGAATTAACTTTTGAAAGATGGCCTCCCTTTGGTTTAGGAAAGGTTCAGTTGTGGGTAGAGCAATAGAATTCTGAATGAGGCCAACCCTCACAATCCGAGGTCCTCTAAGTGACTCTTTGTCCGCAGAAAAACTAAAAGCCTGCATTTATGTGAAGAAAATTGATGCATTAAACTATGTAAGATAAAAATAATGGTGAGAACTGAGAAATTTTAGTCATGGACCAAAATGGTGGTTTTGTTCCCTCCTCCGAGGCAGTTGTCCTGTGATCTGCCCAATCAGCTTCATGCATACTACCATAGAAAAGATGATTTCTCATTCGAAATAACAACAAATCGGTTGAGGAAACACAAATCTTTTCATTTTTCCATATATATCCACCACTGATTGTCATATCTACTTGAGTTGTGGCAAAGCTAGAAATTTTGCTAAGCACATTCAAACCCTTAGTACATATTTCTAAAAATTTGTTTAAAACCTATAGACACAATATAATTTTTCAACGAAGAGCGACCACCCAAGGGGTTAATGTAGCTACGCCAATGCTTGAGCATAAATAAAACAATGTAAGATTCAAGCCACTATGAAATCCCAGAATCGACTGCACTTTTGTTATTTTAAACCAGAAATCATTCCATATATCCCTTATCCATCCTTTACTTTTCTTGTTCTCATGATCACCGGAAGAATCACTACCCATCCTTTCCATTATGCTAATTCTGAAAATCAGGTGTACATAATCCCCTTTTCATAATCTTTTTTACCAAATAGATAATGTTTTTCAGGTTAATTTTTTTTACTACGTTATGCACATGTTCGAAAACAGTAATGGGAGGAATAACATAACATACTACTTGAATCTACACACTTGAATGTTTTAAAGCAAAATCCGACTCACTACCATTTAATTGAGTCAAATTCAGCCTGCTTTTCTTCCTACTAAAACAGAATTTAATAAACCTAAAATACTAGCTATAGAAGTAGAGATGTAAGTGGCCACCTGAAGATCAAAGTCGTGATTAGCAGAGAGAGCTTTGACCGGCTGCGGAAGAGCAATAGACTCAAGTTTCTTTCCACAATTTAGGCCCAGAAGTATTCGATTGACTTCCTGCAGAGATTTGAGTTAGTCCTTGGCTAGACAAATCACAAAAGCTTCAATCTCAAACTAGTTTTCAATCCCCAAATTTCATTCGAAAAATTATTTTCATATAAAATTTGAGAAAGTGGATCTGACCTGGAAAAGTTGGGGGCTGAGAGAAGTTTGAAGGAGATGATAAAGAGAGTCAAATCCACAAATGGAACCCTTCTCTTGGGTTGTTCCATTTTCTGTCTCTTCGCCCTCTCTCTTCTCCATTTCGGCTCTTTCTTCTTGTGATGATGATGATTGATTTGCTGATGATGATTTACTCAATCAAAAACAAGTACATATAGTTTTTCACATTTATGCAGTCTTTGAATATTTTAACACGAAAAACAATCTGTCATTTAATGAACACACATGCCCCCAACGCCAATCCCTTTTAGCTTTTTCGCATCTTCAAGGAATAAGGGGAAAGTGAGATTAAGGGTGTGTTTGTTAACGATTTTTTTTTTTCAATTTTCTTATGTTTGATTGGTTTAAATGTTTTGGAAAATACTTTTCAAATCAACTTATATTTTTTGAATTTAAGAAAAATAACTTTCCCTAAAAAAGTAAGAAAATATATTCCAAAATCATTTTGAAACTCACACCTCAACTTTCCATTTTAACTTTAAGTCTCGGATATCGATTTCCGATACTAATCATAGATCCGACTCATAATTCTCGATTCGAGAATCGAATCTCGACCTTGATTCAAGACCTAACTCTTGAGTTCTGGATTGGGGTGGAGTCTCATATCGGGTGAGGGGATCAAATTCCATTTTTAAGTCAAAACCTGAGTCGAATCAGATCTCGGGTCGGGTGTTGAGGCTGGGTTCAGGTCTCGTGTTGGAGTCTGGGTCAGGGTCGGGTCTCAAGTTAAGGTCTCAGGTCTCGGGTTAGGGTTGGGGTCGGGTCTCGGGATTGGGGTCGGATCTCGAGTCAAGGTCGGGTGTCGAGGTCAGGTCTTGATTCTCAGGATAGGGTCGGGGTCAGGTCTAATGTCAGATATTGGGGTCGGAGTTGGGTCTCGGGGTCGGGGTCAGGTCTCAGGTAGGAGGGGGCGTGGTATGATATGGTACAATATTTTAAATTTTGGTATCGTAATTTTGGTATTCGATTTTTAAAACTATTATACCATTACCATACCAATTTAATTTGATATTATTCGGTATTTTGAAGTTCCATTTTGATATTTTGTGATATGGTAAATCGGTAACCATAGTTTGTTCAACTTCAACTAATATATACTCTTATAATAAAGTATTACGACTTCGACATTTAAAAAATGGTCTCAATTGCGTCATACTAACACATTACACATAGATAAATAAATATAAATATATATATATATATATATATATATATGCAAAAGAAAGTACAAACAACTCCTTTAGTTAATCAATTACATTTCAATCAAAATAGAGTAACCAAAGTTTTAACTTCTAAACATTTAATTTATACTAATACTCAGTTGAATATTTGTTAGTATTTTAATACTCACTCTAACCCAGTTTATATGACTTAGAGCCCGTTTGGATTGACTTAAAAAAATAGCTTTTAAGTTAAAAATAAATAGTCAAACTGAAATGACTTTTAAGTCAAAAAATAAAAATTAGTAGAAGGAGACCTACTTTTGGTTTCTGACTTATTTTAGATCATTTTTACCTTGTCAAACACTTCATAACTTATTTTAGAGAAAATACATAAAATCCCCCCTGAACCTGACAGTAAAACTTACTTTAGCACTTTAACTTTACATATAATTATTTACCCCCCTAATTTCATTTCAAGTGAATTTAAATCCACCCTAAGTTTATAAGACCAGTCTCACAATGGCAAGTGTATTCCACATGCGCCATGTCATCGACACGTCAGTGCCACGTCACTGCCATGTCAGTGTCACCTTGATAATTATTTAAATTTTGAGTTTTTTATTCCTTTTTTGTTTTCTTAATTCACAATTTTAGAAAGAAAAAAAGAAAAATAAAATTAATCCAAGATTATAAAAAAGAAAAACAAAAAGTAAAAAATTCTCAAAAAAGTTCAGACTCTACAAATCCAAAATTCTCAAGACCATTTTCACTAAAAACATTCAATCTTTAAGGCACATTAATAAGTTGTTGATTTTTTTCATTTTTTTCGTTGTTCATCACATCTAAAAATAAGTGAGAATAATTTGAATTTAGTGATGGAAAATAAATGGGGGTATGAAGAAGGAGAAGGAGAAGGAGATAGTGGAGTTCGAAAAAAGAAGAAAGAGGGGTGCGGATGGAGGGTTCGAAGAAGGAGAAATAGGGTGAAGGTGAAGGATTTCGAAGAAAGAAAAAGAAAATAGAGAGTTCGAAAAAGAAAATGAGGAGGTGGTGCAGATGGTGGTTGAGGGTGGCAAGGGGTGGTGGGGTGTGAGGAAGAAAAAGGGCTAGGGTTGTTGCTGGATAGGGATGGTGGGGTGTGAGGAAGATGAAGAGAAAAATTCTTATTGGCTAAAAAGAAAATAAAAGTAGCCCAATTATTTTTTTTCTCTTTAATTTTTAAGTTTTTACCCGCTTTTTTAAAATTATTTGCCACATCAGCCATTAAGGAGGTATTTAATTCACTTGAAAGTTGTTTAGGGGGGTATTTGAACGCCTGTGTAGTTAAAGTACTAAAGTAAGTTTTGCAGCCAAGTTCAGGGGGATTTGATGTATTTCCTCCTTATTTTAAGTCATTTTTTACTTATTTTAAGTTATTTTTTATATTTGTCAAAAACTTCAAAAGTCAAAAACGGACTTAAAAGTAGGTTTGACCAACTTTTAAGCCAATCCAAACGGGCTCTTATACTTTCCTTTTTAGTCAGTCCCAAAAGAATGAAACATTTATATATTAAGCAACAATTTGACTTTAAAATGCTTATTATACCCTCAATGAAATGATTTACAGCCACTCAAATATCTATCACTTATTTTGGACCACAAATTTCAAAACTCTTCATTTCTTTCTTAAACTCCATGCAAAGTCAAACTAACTAATATAAAACAGTACATGGGAAGTAAAACAAATGTGTTATTTCTGTAACTTTATATTTTGGTATTTTAGTATGTTGTTTCTAAATACCAGATATCGTACTGAATATCATTTTTTTAAAATGTATACCATATACCATACCAAATATCATATTAACAAAATCACAGCATCAAAAATTTCGATATGGTATATTAATTCAGGATATACCATATCATGCCCATTCTAGTCTCGGGTCAGGTTCAAGTCTCGAGTCGAGGTCAAATTTCAAGGTCGGAGTCTCGGGTCGATTGTCAGAGTTAGGTCTCAGGGTCGGGTGTCGGGTCTCGGAGTTGGGGTCAGGTCTAGGGTCAAGGTCAGGGTCGAAGTCTCAGATTGGGTGACAAGGTCAAATTTCGATTCAAAAGTTAGATCATGAGTCTAATGTTGAGGATGAGAGTCGTGCTCGGGTCAGGGTCGGTATCATTTTTCATTTCGAATGTTGGGTCTTGGATTGGGACTAGGGGTTATGTCATGGGTTGGGTCTTGGGATCATGTCCCAATTCGGGGCATGGTCAGGGTCGTGTCCTAGTTCGAATGTCGGATCTGTATCGAGAGTAGGGGTCATGTCTTGGATTGGGTGCCGGAACGATTATTCTTTATTTTCAGGTCAGAAATTATTTTTCCTAAAAAGTATTTTCTACTCTCTAGCAAAAACTAAAAGATATTTTCTAAAAAAATATTTTTCATTCACTAATAATACACTAGAAAATATTTTCTGGAAAATATATCTCACTCATCAACCAAACATGAGAAAAAAAGTTTGAAACCAACTTATTTTTCAAGAAAACATTTTTTAGAAAAATATTTTTCTTGGAAAACATTTTCCTTCATACCAAACACACCCTAAATTTCTTAGATATTCACCCATATTTGAAAATTTATTGAATAATATCACTTTTGTTTATTTTAGATCATAATATAACCTAGTTATTCATATTTTTCTTAAAATATACCTGACACAACAAAAATAACCTTCTCTTTCTAAATGAACTTTCATGTCACATTATTTTTATTTTTTTAATAATAAGTCGATATTTTATAATAAATTGATCAATGCTTCACTTCCAAATTAGTCCGTGACTAAGTTTGTGAATTTTATTTACTTAAATTCTTCTTCATGGGTTTCTTGTTAATCATTGTAAAAACATATTTTTTTCACAAGCTATAAACAAACAGCAAGAACCTGCATCTATAAAAACAAGTAAACAAAAAAATCCTCAATTTTAAAAATATTACTCCATTACCAGATTGAGCATTCAAATTATTTCATAGTTTACACTTCTAAAATAAAAGAATCAGAAGAAAATTTTAATTTTACCTCGCGGTGATCTCTTTGATCGACATCAAGCGTATATAGCAGGTCAAGGAACAATTCCTTCTGAAAATTCATTAATTTATTCCTCGAAGAAATGGAAGAACCCATATTTTTCCTCATTGAACTGGAGGAATCCATGGTTGATTTTATCCTGAGAACCATAAAGTTTTTGGGTAGAAAATTATTGCTTCTCTATAATAAACTTAATTTTACCATATAGGATATGAATGATTTAAAGATTTGTAATGATCGTCCATATCATTTTTTTCCATTTTTTGATCTTTTTGGTGTTTAGAGCTTTCATGTAGCGATCCTAAATCATTTATGAGTTGTTGGACTGACAGTTCAGTCACCGGATCGTTCATTTGAGTTTTGTGCAAGTTTCTGTGTTTTGGAGCCTTTGAAACTTGAACGGTTGACTTCGGTTAAAATTTCTAAAAGACGGCTTCAGATTGCAATTTTGACATTTCATCAGCTCCGAAATGGTCATTTTAGGCTAGGGACATGGTTGGTTTGGGCCTCAATACTTTCGATGCGAATTGGCATCGTTAGGCATTTTAACTTGGAAGCTTAAGTGAAAATTTGACTTCGGTCAACATTCTTGGTAAATGTGCTCAAATGAGAATTTTGTTATTGTGGTTAGCTTCGGAATGTCAAGTTTGGCCTAGGAAGAGTACCTTTTGTGCCGAGACTTCTGTCTCATTTCAAACCCTTTTTATTGATTTTAGGTAAAAATGTAGCTTGAGTGTGAGGCCTAGTTTTCATCAATACGACCTCAGATGGAAGTTTTGATGGCTCTCCTGAGTCCGGAATGTCAAAAATTGTAGGGTTGCATAGTTCATTTCCGTTCACTGGGTTTTGAATGATGAATCCCGAGTGTCCATTAAAAGTTTGGAGCATTGTGCTCCAAACTGTTGTCTAGCAGTGCCGATGCGATCATGCGACTACTTTAGCGCCCCCTTGACCGTTTTCGCGATAGGAGCCTCTTAGGGTTGAGCCGCTTTGAGTGGCCTAGGCATTGCTTTAACAATAGGAGCCTCCTGGGGTTTGGCCGCTTTCGCGGCCTAGGCACTGCTTTCGCGGTCATCGCTAAAGGTTTATATTCTTTTTCAATCCGTTTTACATTCATCCAAATATTCAAACTTTGATTTTCCATGATAGAAAGCTCCATTTTGGGTGATTCAAGTTGCATTTCGTCTGAAATTGGCATGGATCCATGTGAGACTGACCGGGGAAACATGAGAGTCAATGAATTGAGGTAATTTTCACCCGTAAAGGGCTGCCTTGTCTCTTTAATTTGAATACTTCCAACACATATGAGAAAGAGAGTTCATGATTCTACAAGCCTTAACAAGGGTTTAGAAGTTAACTTGCCTTAATTCAATCAAAAGTCAATCCAAGACTTGAGATTTTCCCTTCCGAACAATGTACAAATCACCACAATCTAGTAAACCAAGTATTCACAATGAGATTTCGAAACTAACAACACTCAAATCAAGCAATTGGAATAAATTGGTCAAATCAGCTCAAAAATCCGATTCTGAAAACAAGGTTTGAATATGAAAATTGTTACATGAATATGTTACCCGAAGTATTCGATATCCATTGATGAAAACCATTTCAAAAACGGAGTTGTGTTCAACTCATAATCGTCATTTTTCTTAAATGCCCAAGTTATTGAAAAGCCCCAAGGGTTTTGAGTTCAAAATTGTAATTTAAGTGATAAAATATTGCCATAATCAAGGAATAACAATGAAGGGGAGTTAAAATTCATTACCAAAATGATTTATTTTGAAAACCCACTTGAAATCGCCTCAACCGAAGCCTCAAAGCTCAAAAATATAAAATGGGGGGAAACCCCGAAATTTCAAACCTAAAAACCCTCTCAAGTCTCGCAAAAGTGAACTCTACTTCGCTTTCACGAACGTCTCGATCGTGGCTTTTGGTTGGCAAAAGTGAACGCCAGAAAAATGTCTCGCCTAGTTTTCGCGATCCAACCTTCTCTTATCAATTTCGAGACCTCTAAAAATTCAACCAAGACCTCTCCTAGGCCTAAAATCATCCCATGAATCCAACGGAACTCTCGAAATTTTAATCCAAGCACCAAACCTAGAGTGTTGACCAAAGTCAACCCAAAGGCTAAAATTTCACAATTTTCTAACTTCGGACCTCAAATCCTCAAAAAGACTCGAATATGAAACCGACAACTCTTCTTAGACCAATTTTCACATTTCGGGACTGATTGAATCGATGAAATTCCATTCCTTCACTCAAAACTCTAAAAGATACCAACTGTTGACATCCTTTAAAAGACGCAACGTCGCGGTGACTCAACAAAAATAGTCAATTTTAGAAGAATAAAAGAATTTTAAAGGAAAATGGTTGAAAGGGAATCGCCACCTAATATTAGGAAAACTAGGAAACCAATTAATAATTCAACTTAAAAGAATGTCTACGAAACCAATAGATTCGACGTAGGAGGTTCAAGTTATTCCGAAGGGAAGGTGTTACGCATCCTTCGAAATCCACAATTGTGGGTTCCGACTGAATTCATTTTTTTCAAATTAAGGAGGAGACAAGTATAATAAACATGCAATATACACAAATAATAAAACAAAATAATAAATAGTAAACGGCCTAAGATTTGGCTAACGTCAATAATATATACAATAACAAATCAAAATATCATTTGAACTCCATTCAAGTAGCTTTCTCGAAAAGCAATTCTGGGTACCTGTAAAGACACTAAGTAAAAGTGTTAATAAAGAATAACTATGAATTAAAATAATAACTTATAAATAAAAACTCATCTTATTAACACGGGGATACCTTGAAAATCGATGGATAAATATTTTCATTGGCCATTTTTAAAATACTTATCTAACAATAGTAACAATAAATATTAAAAGATAAAAATGGTAAAATAATAATATGAAACCACATTAACATAGAAATAGAGATAATGAACCAACAACACAATATACAAAATTAAGAATGATCCACAGGACAAAAAAAAACAAAGAATGGCAACATAATCTAAAATAATTTCCAAGTAGCAATAATGAAGCCTGAACAAATAAATAATAAAAAATATAACGAAAATAATAGAGTAATAAATAATCCAAATATTTCCTATAACACCACCAATAGAGTTAATAAGTATGAAATTAAGCAAAGTGGAATATATAAAATAGAAAACAAGGAGTAATAAGTAAAACATAGCAAAATGCTAAAAAGAAAAAGTGAACAAACGGTCACCACAAGGACCTGCAAACAGAAAAATAAAAAATAAAATAAGTTAGCCATTTGATGGATTCTTTGATTCAGTGGAGCTCAGCGAGTCTGGTGGTTGTTTGTTGTTGGAGCTGGTAATTTTGTGCTGTGTTTTTATCTTCTCTCGAAGTTGGTGTCGTACCTACAAAACATAAGCAAACCGTAAATTAAAGGGAAAGAGAACCAACTAATATATATATATTGGGTCTGATTTGCTCCTCGAAGTGGCAACGTAGTGAACTTTATGGCGAGCTCGAGCTCGAGCTCGTCAATATTAAGCTAAAACACCTGCAAACAAGGGGAAAGGAAGAGTTTGTAGTTGTTATTGTTTCTGCTGGCAGAAAACAAAGAGAGAGGGGAAAGAGGCTACGGTTCGTTGGAAAAAAATGGTAGTTTCTCCGGAAAAACAAGAGGGGGTTTTAGGGGTGGACTTGCCGGGTTTCGATGGAGCTCCAGTGAGCTTGTCATTGAAAATGAACAATTGAAAAATATCTGAAAATTATCTCTAAAATCTTATCCACCATCACTAACTTAATGACCAAGCTATTGTTTAAGTAGAAAATTGAAAACCATCAATAGTACAATACCATTATCTTAATATTGTGGGCTAAAACCACTAGTTAAAAAAATATATGTGCATGAAATCTTATTTATATTTGAATGAATTTCTAGACTGTGCAAAAGATCAAAACGAATATTAACAAATGTAACAAACGAATGTATCCAATGACATGTAAAAAATGCAATTTAAAAGAAATATTGATTTGATAAAAAAAATGAATAAATATTTAAATGCATTCAATTGATTGTGACAAAAAATATATAAATAGAATTAACCGATAAAAATCCTAATATTTTGAGAAATAAGGACAATTATCAACAAATTGCATTAAAATTGCAAAAAATATATTTTGAACTATTTGATGAATAAAATATTTAAGAATGTTAACTTTGAATAATATCAAACTAAAATTTGGTGTCAACACTGACAACCATTTTTTAACAACTTTAGTCTTTCAAATTTCAAAATTCATAACTTTTAACTCAAAACTCGAAATCAATTTCAAAACTCATTCAAAAATGACGTAGGACCAATATATGGAGAAGTAAAACAATAATTTTACAAAAAAAATTAAAAATGACTAACATAATTATTATAACTATCATGTCAACTAGGAGAGAAGGAGAATTTAAGGTGTAAAATATGTTTTGGAAAAAAAAATAAAAAATACTTGTGTTCTAAATAAAACAAAAATAATTATCTCTTAATTCTCTAAATTAGATAAGTATTGTTGGACAACTATTTTTAATATAGTGAATGAAGGAATGTTTAAATTAGAGAATCTAAGTCCATAATTCATACACTCCCATTGGAGTTGATTATGAGGTATTTAAGGCATGTGAGTTGAATTGTATTGATAATATAAAAATTCTTATAGTAGCTGGTATTTACCAAAATGACTGTTCGCGCGGTAGTCAAGAAATAATGTGAGTTTTTCAAAGCATGAGTAATTAATTAGTGGTTAATGTTGATACTTCCCAAAATGATATTTTCTATAAATTGGACGCTACTGTACTCCATTCTTCCTTTTTTCATCTTATATTTCTTTCTTTGTTAACAAAACATTATGGCAGCACCGAGTCGATGGCAGTACCGGCGCTTTATGAAATCGGATGCTGAACTTGTAGCTGAGGCTGTGAAGCCCCTCCAACTGAATTCTTAACATGGACACATCTGTATAATCTCCTTATTTGTTAAGCAATATACGAAAATATTCTTGAGCCTTTCAGATCCCCAAGTCATGAAAGAGACAGCTTTAGCTGCTGCCCGTGCTGGGGTATATGATATCCGGATGGCGGATTGAATTGAAGTTAAACCCACAAGGTTTGTTCAGCTCATAATTTGATGCTTGATGTTATGTGTCTGTCTGAAAATTTGTATTATCAAAGTATAACGAGATATATGTATATTTGCATTAACCGTATAACAAGTGCTAGTATATTTAAAATTATCTCTGATCTTCTTAATTTAATTGGATGCATTCAATTATGTACATGTTCTCAAGATTTCAGATTGGATGAAATCGGCTGAAGGGGAAACGGAAGCTGGAGAAGAAGCTGCGGAAGTTTGAGGTGATGATGAATTATTCAGCTTTACCAGATAGGAACCTCTTGACACAACTACAAGAGTATAAAGCTGAGTTAAAGGAGATAACAAGCCACTCTCATAAGAAGATAGACAGTAAGAAAATTTGATGGTTCTGCTGGACTATAATTTTAAACTACTTAACACTTCAAAAAGGCTTAGCTGACTAGTAATTTTCGTTTTTGGTCTCTCAACTTATTTGTACTGTCTATCCAACTTTTTTGAATATTGTCTCTAGTATTGGAACAGGCATAGTCGTTTACTTTTTTGTATCTTGAGTAAATCTACACGGTACATGGCAGTGTATCTTGTGGCTAATTTTATATTCCCTCCCTTTGTTTTAAACAATGTCCTAATTTGACTAATTAATATGAAGTTTCTATAATAAGTAAAGAAAGAATTCTTAATCTGGTTAAAGTTATGACAAATATATCAAAATGTCTTTTTAAAAGAAAAATATTGCCAAAGAGGAAAATGGATCATTTTTTTAAAAACAAATTAAAAGGAAAGTAATTTTTTTTTTTTGAAATGAAGTGAGTAACATTTTCTCAAAATAGTGTTGCAACATGGAAGAAAAAAAGAACTTTATACAATCATAAATCCTAGTACGACTTAGAGCGGTGAAAAACTAATAAGCATAACAATTGTCAAAAATGGGCATCACTATAGTTTGTCATGATATTTGGTCATTAATTAAGTCCACCTTCTAATCTCATTGTACCTTCTACTCATAAAACAAGTAGAAATCTTTAGTGCGAGCATGTCGATTTATCACTATTTAAAATCTTCTCTTTTTATCTTTACGTTTTTAGTTGGCTAAATATATATGATGTCTAAACATATAATTGGCTATTTTATCAACTAAGATATATGGTCAATTGCTTGCTCTTCTTCAATCTTGATGCACAACTTAGAGGGGCTCGGTACATAATTTTGTTTGGATATATATTTGATGGAAAGATTCGTAAGTCCATATAAACGCATATAAAAAATGGAGGAGTTATTTCTTTGGAGTAAGTACAATTTTATTATAGATTTTAAGATTTTGATATTCGGATAACTATATTATTTTCGTTCAATAAGGATACATAAGAAATATAAAGGTTGTATGTAACAAACTTTAGTACTCTCTCTTCTTCATAATAAGGTTCCACTTAGCCTTTAGAACACCCTTTAAAAAAATACCTTCTCCTAGAAAAAATAGATATTTTAATTAATGAGGAACTTTCGTATATAGCCACTCAAAAATAGTCTAATTACGCTTCATAGCTATAGTTTGCTAATTACAATAAGTAGCTACATGTTATAGGGAGGAGAGTGACGAGCGAGATTGGGAGAGAGAGGAGAGAGGCAAACGAGATTGGGAGAGAGAGGAGAGAGGAGAGTGAGATTGGGAGAGGGGGAGAGAGGCAAGCGAGAGAGGGCAATAATTTGTATAATTCGCATCTCGTTTGTATAATTCGCTGGTACGTTTGTATAATTTGGTGTGTTTTGTATAATTGAGTGACCTAAAGCTTGGAATATACAAATATGATAAAAATCAAAATAACAAATTGATACAAAAATAAACATATGAACTTTAAACAGTTATACAAAATATATTATACAAATTACATTATATAAATTATATTATACAAAATTCAAAAACTACACGTTAATACAAACTTTTAAAAGTTATACACAAAAAGATTGAATGTATATGGTGACAAAATCGAGAAACCAAAGGAAATCATTGTCATATACAAATACAAACGATCGTATACAAATACAAATACAAATCAAACGAATAATTGTTAGTTGCGAATTATACAAATGTGGCAAATTATACAAACGTGACTAATTATACAACTCGAAAGTCAGCCCACATAATTAATGGTTAATGTCAGTCGCGAGTGGTAATTATAGCAAACTATAGCTATGGTGAGTAATTAAGTAATATATGTTTGCGTAACCGCGTAATTTATCCTTAATATAGAACCTATATAAGGATATCATAAAAAATGATCAATTTACAATACTATCTCCGTCCAAAAATAGTTGTCCACTATACTAAAAATAGTTGTCCAACAAGATTTGTCCAATTTAGAAAATTAAGAGATAATTTACCTTTTCGTCTATTTTACTCATGCTATTAAATACTATTTATCATCTAACACATTTCTCAAAATATTAAATTTAATAAAGTCAAAGGATAATATAGTAATATTACCCCTATTATTTATTGTTACTTAAGGGGGTGTGCCAAGTCAATAGTGATCAACTTTGTTTAATAGAGGGAATACTTTTTAGGGATATGTAAATAAGAGAAAATCTAGAAAAAAAATAAAGTTAATTTGTTCTTGATTATGTAGATAGACACTTAGAGCTTGTTTGACAATTTTATTGTTGGAAGATCAAAACCACTTATTTTGAGATTTTTATTTTTGAAATATTAAGCGTTTAATAAACCAGTAAAATTGTTTTTAAAAAAGAAGCAAAATATAAAAAGAAGAAGGTAGATGAACATTTATTATGGAAAAGAGGGTGTAATATGATATGTTTTACATAGCTTATTTTTGAGAAAACACACAAAAATTTCCCTGAATTTGGCAGCACAACTTATGTTAACACTCAAACTATATGAGTGTTTAAATACCCCTCTTAGCATCTTTGAAGTGAATTTTTTTCAACCCTTCGTATACTAACCTGGTTGAAGGCTGGATGTTGTTAAGAATTTTCATTCGTCCACGTCGCTAATGATTTAAAAAAATAACTTACTAAATTATATATAACTCCCTGTTTCCAAAATAAAATCCAACTCATTTCTAAACAAATATCCACTAAATCTCAAATCCCATTGTCATTCTAAAACTAAACCTAACTCAGTTTATTGTGAAGGGATCTTCAACGCATATTGTAAAGGGATTTTTTTTGAATTTCTAGTGTTTCTCGATGAAAAAAAACTTACCCAAGTTTCATTCGGATGCATGTATGGTTGTAGCATTTGAGTTTAGGTTTTTGCCTAAAGCTTATTTTTTAAAATCTTTTTAGTTTGGCAATGGATGTGTACGTCATCTTGAGGTTTCACCATGAAAAAATTACAACAAAAACCTTGTATTAAGTACGACAGAGGTACTGTCACTGATTGTTTTGGTCATGTAGACGTTGATAAATTTTCCTACTTTGAATTTGTTGATTATGTTAAGAAATTGGTTATAACTGTTGTGGTTGTATTGTTTATATTAAGGCCACTAAAGCTCGTCACGTTGTTGAAGTTAAAAGTGATAGAGATATTCAAGATATTGTACCTCAGTTAAAAATGGAGATATTGTTGAACTTTATGTGACTCATTTAGTTGAAGAACCTGCTGTGATCTCACCTGAACTTGGATATGAAGTGGGTGAGGAATCTAATGCTACTTTTGATAATAAAAAAAATCTAGTCAAACCTTCGAGAATAGTGAGGGTTTAGGGTTTGAAGAGGTTGCACAACCTCAAGAACCTGTTGTGGATGATACATTTGTTAATGTTGGGGAAGAGTTGGGTGAAGACTTGAGTAGGACTTCTTCTAGTGTTGGAGAGGACTTGGATAAGACTTCTACTAGTGTTGGAGAGGACTTGGATAGGACTTCTACTAGTGATGAAGAAGACTTGAAGGGACTTCTTCTGCTACTGCTGCCAGCTGATATTTCAGTAGTTGGATCTGATTGGGAAAGTGAAACAGAAGCAAATGAAGATTCAGACAATTAAATTTGTTTGATTAAGGAGATGATGAGTACGATAGTGATGTTCATGAGGAAGTTGTAAATCTTAGGAAAAACAAAAGGATTGCTAAAATAAAAAAATAAAAAAAAGAAAAGAAAAGGACCCTAGATCTGAAGGAGTTGATTTGGGAAAAACAAGGGACACAAATGCATCAAAGAAAGTAAGCATTAAAACTGGTCTCAAAAACTGGCTTGGGAAATGCAAAACAACCAGTAACTCCTATTGATAACAATTGCAAACTGACCTCAAAACAATATGATGACTACACCAACTCAGATGCTACTGAAGGTGATCGTCGAGCTGATCAAGGTATTTATCAGAGGTTGATAGGAAAGCTACTCTATCTTACCATGATTTGGGGTGCAAACCTTTTAAGTCAATTTATTCAACAATAAAAAAAGACACACATGGAAGCATATCTGAGAATTGTTAGATACATGAAAGTTCAACCTGGCAAAGGGGTCCTATTATCAAGCACACAAGATAATAATATGACACCCTATTGTGATGCATCAAGCCCTCTCATAAGGAAATCTGTAACTAGATACTTTATTAAACGTGAAGATTCTGTAGTCTCTTGGAAATAAGGGATTCAAAATTTGAAGAACTAAACACATGAATTAACCGTGATAGGGTTCAACATCTACTATATATACATAAAAAATAATTTTAATCATATATAAATAGTAATATTTTCCGCCGAAGACTGGCTCCGCCCCTGTTCAGAGAGCCCGCAACCCTTTGCAAATGATGCCTCATAGCTAATCGCGATTGCCCTACTGTAGATCAGGCGCAAATCTCTTTCTTAAAAAATGTGAGTCCCCTATCCGCGATTGCCCTACTTGCATTAGGGAAGAGCAAAAATAAACTGCACTAGCAGCTTAATATATCTGGTGTAGTACACACCATATTTATTGGATAACCAACAGATATAAATCAATTGTGCAAAGTCCTAAAATTCATTTTAAACCTATTCAAATAGTCAAAATCATTGATTATTTAAACTCATCTTGACTAAAATATTAAATCCATGTTCATCAAATCAATTACTAAACAAACCAATAATCCTCACTCTCAATCATCACCTTGGTATTCATGTGAATCCTCTGACTAAGTCAACAATCACCCTTTGGACATAATAAAATACGTAAACTCAAATTTGAGTTTGTGAAATTCTTCACTGAAATAATGCACTTAGCTTGTTCACATTGAAAACCGCACCACAAATATCTTTCAAGCATCAATAGAAAAATAAAGGTTTAAGGAGGTTGATATAGGAGTTCCAAAACAGAAAACAACCTTTTGTAATGTTACAAATACAATGTTCGTATAGACTATAGACATTGTTGCAACAAAAATTGGCTATTATTCTATATTAATAACACAGGAGGAAAAATTTCAACCTGGAAAACTATTTCTATATTAAAATATATAAATTTATGCTTATGACTTTTTTAAACAACTTGGAGGCAATTCGATACCCGTAGCTTTTCCTATGGCGTTTTCACACGCTGATGACGTTGCAGGATCATCACGCTCATTATATACCAAATTGATATCTTTAACTATGATTCCATTACAAGGATGTGAATCACTACAATCAAATATAACTGCTACTTTTGAACTTGAAGATCCCCTTATGTTTTTGTATGTCACCTCCTTCACTTGCACTGAGCTTCCCTAATATGTTAAAAACAAATCATCAACATGACCTTCCGACATACCTAACCTAATAAATTTAAAAGAAGGGAAATGAAAGTACCTGTTTTTTACAATTACCCGTTGGACAATATTGTTGATCAATTAATATAGGATTTGATGCTTTTATCATGATAATATCCTCAAATGTTATATTTGTAGCCATACCGGTCATTGATGATGCCCAAGTCTTAATTCTCACACCATTTTGAGTATTGATGAAAGTGCAATTTTTTATGTGTATATCCTTCACAACATCATTTTTAGATAGTTTTCCTAAGCTACCTATACTTATTCCATGGCCAGGGCCACAAGTGACTCCTGAAATGTTGATGCTTTGACTGCCTGCAACCATAGATATACAATCATCTCCGGTGCCAATGTTTGAATCCACGATATGGATGTTGTTTGAGTAGCCTATACGAATACCGTCAGTGTTAGGGCTGTCATCTGGTGCCGTTATTTTAACATGCCTAAAAAACCCATTAGTGCAATTGAAGACGTTGATGTGTACACCCTTGCTATTGTTTGAATGTATGTCATGCACAATCAAATTCTTGATAAAATAGAATCCAACTGTCTGATTCAAATGTAAAACAAGGCATCATCAGAAACAATATTATATAATGACTTTGTGACCTTATAATAGTAGAAGCTATCTATCTCAATTTCCACTATAACTTTTATCAGACAATTAGGGCACAAAAAGGACTCAACTAAATAAAGGTAGTATTATGTAAGCAAAATGATTTTACTGACCAGAATTAAAATTTCAACTACGTCAAATAATGAATCAATATTAGAATACTTTTTTCAAAATCTTACGTCATATAAGTTGAATCAAAATTTGAATGTTATTGGAATAATAATTTAAAGTTAGAGTAGGAATTTGAAGTTGTTTAGCATTTGCTATTTTTTATATTTATTAAATTAATGTCTAGTTAGAATTTGTTTGTCCTAGTTCATATAGGAATATGTTTTCTAGTCATAGTAAGACTATTTTCCTTCAAATTGATATTAAAGCTTTTACGATCCTGGTACAGAATTAAAGAGTTTCCGCTTCCGATGGGCGTCTATGATCCATATATGTCGTCCGTCGACCAATGATCATATTGAAAAAACGCCGAAAATGATATATGCATGAAAAAAACATGCTAGGAGGAAGGACTTACAAAAACATTGCAGATTTAAAGAAGTGCAAACAAGCACGAGAGGAAGAAGCTCTACAAAAACATTGCAGATTTAAAGAAGTGCAAACAAGCACGAGAGGAAGAAGCTCTTCTCTAAATTAAAAGTTGGAGAAAGTAAAAATTAAAAAAAAGAGTTGGTGGGAAGGGCATCAACGAGAGTTGGTGAGAAAATGCTAAAAAAAGGAATTGGTGGGAAGGGCATCAACGAGAGTTTGAGAGAAAATGCTAAAAAAAAGGAGTTGATGAGAAGGGCATCAACTAGAGTTGGAAACAAAGTGCTTCAGCACTTGAAAGTTGGAGAGAAGTGCTTCAACACAACCACCACAAAAAATATTGTGAGTTGGAGAAAACGTGATTCAACCCTTGGAATTTGGAGAGAAGTGCTCCAACACAACCAAAAAAAAAAAGTGAGTTAGAGAGAAAGTTCTCTAAATGTTGAAAGTTGAAGAGAGAAGGTGCTCCAACACAACCAAGAAAAAATAAATGAGAATTGAAGAGAAGTAATCCAACAATTGAAGATTAAAGATAAGTTCTTCAATACAACAACAACGACACGAATGAAATTGAAGAAAAGTGCAAGAGTATACAACTTTAAATTACGGGAGAATATTAATAGAATAATAATTCAACGTTTGAGTAGAAACTCGAAATTGTTAGAATTTGTTATTTTCTATATTTATTAAATAAATATTTAGTTAAGATTTGTTTGTCCTAGTTCATATAAAAATATATTTTCTAGTCCTAATTTAATTTGGTTTGTTACTATTATAAATAGAGATACTGCTAGTTATTTTCAATATACAGAAATATACTATAGAGAAATAGAGAGAAGTTAGAATTTAAATTTGAGAACTTATGAGAATATAAATAAAATATTTTCCTTCAAATGGTGTTCATATAATCCCTAATCAAACAAACAATTTTTACTAAGAAGAAATATAGTTAAAGTGGAATTCATCAAAAATATAATAATTTTAGCTGAAATTATAAAACATATCATAATAAATTAAAACTTACAAAGGGAAGGGGGGTTGCGCATTGATGCTTTCCCCAAGCACAAGCCCCTTGTCCATCAAATGTTCCATGTCCTTTAATCTTTAAGCCATTCATATACTGAAAACGAATCCAAGACTCATTGCAGAATATCTTTGGATCTGTTGGAGCTTTAATAACTCCTTTCATTTCGAAGGTCATGGCCGATCCATTGCATGGTCCTTTAAAGATTGCACCATTTACCATATATTCCCCCAAAGGTATCAACAATGTGGCTTTTCCATTCCACTTGCATGCATCCCTCCAACCATTCAAAAGTGCCTTTCATTATAAATAAATAAAACAAGACATAATTAGACAATAAATTTGTCATTATTATTATTTTATTAGTAACTTGTAACGATCTTGTCCGCTAGTGATATTATCTATTATGGGCCTAGACCCACACGACTTTCAAATGCATCACTAGAATGTAAGAGTTGCTTAATTATATACCTACGATATCACCTTTGGTTTGCCGACATGGGACTTCTTATAGTAAGATTGAGGTTTGTCCAACCGCATGAAATTTGTCTATACTCAACACTGAGGTTTTTCCCTTCTTATCAAGATTTTCCTAAACTCAGTTGAACTCTAGTCCACATCGACAAGGCCAACATAGAAAGTGGTTCTGATATCATTTGTAATGACTTAATCCACTAGTAATATTGTTCGTTTTGGGCCTAGGCCCGCATAATTTTTAATGATGTTACAAAACCTACTTACTTATATAGCCAACATTATATTTTGCCAATGTGAAACTTCTTATTCTACTATGGGGTGTCATTTACCTTAGCAAATGAGACTCTTTTATACATGTAGTAATGCCTTAAATGAAATGGATCTACTAATAATGAATGAATTTATAGCTAGTAACTTTTTCGATCTTTTGTGATATGTATTCCTTATATTAATTTTTTTTTATAAGACAAGTTAAATTATACTTTTGGTTAATGTTTTCTTATGAGGAGTGCAAAAGACAATTAAGTAAAATCTACCAAAGGAATTAGTTTCTCAAGGAGCTCCAAGCCAATTAGACAAGTAAAAAGGGGTAGAACGAGTTTGTAAGTGAAATTATTATGTAGATCTTTTAATATTTTTACTCGTGTGAATTCGATAATAACTAAGAACACATTAAAGAGTAAATTTTTGGTTCTTACCTTACTATCGTCCGTCCTTCCATCTGCTTTAGCACCATAGGAATGGACATTGAAGACCTTTTCTTGAGCATTAGTGCATACAAAAACAAGGCCTAATATAAAGCCTATTTTGAAACAAGAGTTTGAAGTCATTTTTTTGTTCTCATTTTGCTTTTTTCACTTGTGGTTATATACACCTTTTTTTTTTTACAAAATATATTTCCTTCATAAATTTATTTAGATTTGGTTACTCCAAAAATTAAAGATTTTATTATTGACTAATAAGAAAGGCAAGTAAATATAATAATATCATGGTAAGTTTATTAAATTGCCAGCTAAGCTTATTAGCAAATTCACACTTTCATTCTTAGAAAATGTCCCAACCAAAAATTTATGTAGGTTATAATGACATTTATCCTTAACTCACTAGTAAATTCAAACCCCCATTAATTAATTTAGAAAAGTTCAATATTTAATACGAAAATATAAATTTATAAGTCTAAAAAATCCTTTGATAGTCTTATGGACCGAACTAAATATGCTCAAGAATCGAAGTTTGTTTACAAAGAGCATCTACGATTTATTCACTATAGTTGTTTGGAAAGAAATACATTAATTGTACAAACAATAGAGACAAAGAGTAAATTGATAAATCTAACCCAAAATTCATAATGACATCTATCCATATCTCGCTAGTAAATCAAAACCCCCGCTCAATTGATTTAGAAACTTTCAATATTTAATGCGAAAATATAAACTTATAAGTCTAAAAAATCCTTTGATATAAAAAATATAGAATGAACTAAATAAGCCCAAGGATCAAAATTTGTGTACGAGAGCATCTACGATTTACCATAGTAGTTTAGAAAGAAATACATTAATTGTACAAACAATAAATAGATAAGAACATCTTTGCTGATCTACAAATCAACTAAACAACTCACCGAGAACTCTCTACTTGTCTTTACCCATACTCGATCTATAACACTCAAAAAAAATTAAATCAATATTTATATTTTCAATTGATCATTTGTCGATAGTGAGAATATGTTTTATTTCATACTTTCAGATGAAGTAGTTGCAACAACTATGATAGCTGTTGTAAGAACTTTCATAGACTACAATAAAAATGGTATTTAGTGACAATACAAATCGTCTTTAGCGGCAATAAATATTGCCACTAATACATTTACCAGCCATTAAATTTTGGCCATAAAAATTAGCGTCGCTAAAGCCTTTAGCGTCCATTCAGTGGATTGCTGGTAAAAGGTGTTTTTAGTGTCGTTACAAGTCACACGTATTATTTAGCGACAATTAAAATGACGGGTAAATTTATTCTGAAATGTTTTATTTAACGACAATTGTATGGCTATTGAATCTAACAAAAAAATGTGAAGGTCCACAATTTTCAATTTTTTTTTATTGCCGCTAAATCCAATTAATTGTCACTACAAATTCATATTATTAGCAGCAGTTGAAAAGTAGAATATATCATTGTAGACTATTCAAATTATAATGGCAATTAATAGTATATTTGAATTTTCCCTTTATCTAATTTATAATTACATTTTATGCACTAAGACAACATCCACGAAAGAATGCTACTGTTAATTAAAATATTAAAATATTTTGTTAAATCAAGTACTAATTTATAATATTGATGTATCATCAACATAAAAGATAAAACTACACTACTTGAGCTAAAATGTTATCTTTTAATTGACCTTATTGAAATCTTGCATGCTAAATCTTTGAACATTATAATTTTAGAGGGAGGGGACACTATTCTGGACAATATTCAAGCAAATATGAAAGAACTTTAAAATCAACTACTTATAGTAATTGACGGATTTTCAACCTTAATGGGCACATACATACTTGATATATGTAGGTTATGCATAGCCATAGTATAATCAAAGCTATGGATGGACATGATATTGATATGATAGATATTGAATTGTCATATCGATTAAAAAAAATTTGATACCATAGTTTTTGTATCATGATTTTTTGAATGATATATGATATACATTTTAATTTTTTTAGTATTGGAGTTTTATAAATAAAATATCAAAATATTGAATATTGTACTGAATTATATAGTGAATAAAATAATTCATATATTATTATAATACTAACAAATATTCAATCAAGTATTAGCATAAAACTAAATGATCCGACATTGTAACTTTTACTATTCTATCTTGATTGAAATGTTTTTTGTACAATTGATTAACAATGGGAGCTACTTGTACTTTATTTTGAATAAATATTTTTACACGTGTAAGGTATTAGTATGATAGAATTGAGACGATTTTTGAAACACTTAAGGGCATCTCCAACCCTAAACTCTATTTTACTCTCCAAATATAGAGTTTTCTATTGTTCCACACAACCAACTCTAACCCAGTTTTCTATTTTACTCTCTCCTCAATATTATATTATTATTTCTATTTCATTCTTATTTTCTTATTTATGTGATATAAAATTTGATTTTTCTCAATTTTTTATTTAATATAAAATTATATTTTATTCTAAATTTCTAAATAACATAAATTGCAAGAAAATAACATATAATAAACAAACTAATAGACAAATTCAAATAAAAGTGAAATACAATTACATAAACATCAAATAAACACTCAACTTTCAAAATTATTACGTTGCTCCCATCAATGTTCTATTAATACATTACGGACTTCAAAATGAGTATTTTTTTCCTTATTTTTTTATGTCTAGCTAAAAATTGTTCAAACCGGAGATTTTCATCTACCATCATACCCTATTTTTTTTTAATAGTGCTAAATTTGAAAAACGACCTACCGGATTACTAAATTATTGTTGTGATAAATTAATTATTATGTTATGCATTGTATTTTTAATTTAAAATTTTCATCTTATCATTTTAATTTTGTGCATTCTTTATAGGGAAAATCAATAATAAAATAAAATTAGAAAAAAAATTAAAATACTTTAATTCGGGATGAAAGTAGTATATATTAAATAATATATTTTTTTAAATATTATATTACATTTAAGAAGAATTATGAATAGTAGATATTTAATTAATGACATTATATTTAAAATAATATGTTAATTAGAAAATAATAGTAATAATAATAAAATATTGACAAAAGTGAAATAGAGAGTGTGAATTGTAGTTCTCCATTCAACTCTCTAAATATGAAGAATAGAGAGTAGTATGGAGGGAGGTTGGAGTGTCCATTCTGTATTTTACTCTCCAAATATAGAGAATGGAGAGTAAACTAGAGATGGGTTGGAGATGGTCTAATTCTCTATTATATGAGTATATATAAGTAAAAGTTGAACAAATTATAACAACCGATTTACCATACCGTGAAATACCAAAACCCAACTTAGAAATACCGAATCATAATTAATTTTGTATGGCAATGATATTGTATTATTAGAAATCAAAAACATAAACCGTAACATAGCATAGCATGCTCGCCACCCCTAATTAAAACTAACAAAATTGTAACTATAAAAAAATATGAAATATTCTTATAAAAAGGAAGATATGAAATTGAGAAGCATTTACCATAAAAAAAAATCATGGGAAACCAACCAATGTTGTTTGAAGCGATCAATTAGTAGTTGTGGAAATATCATAATTTTAATTAATTAGATAGTGTTGCAATCCATTTAGATTAAGGGGCTTTGAACTTTTATGTTTCAATTAACAGATCACTGTTCTTGTTACTAAACACAGCACTAATTGGGAGCTCATTTATAAGCTTGAGATGATTGTGCAACCGCGAGGAAACGATGGATGAGACATTCAATTTTTGTTTGATTTATTTTGTAGAGTTAGCTGAAGAAAAAAATTAAAAGGTGGGGTTGGGTTGGGCCTGTAGTCTAGTTCTATGTGAACTATAAGTCAACTTGTTTCAACTTAAAAAAATTTGCTTCGATTACAAGGTTGAATTGTTAGCATCCCGTGAATAAAAAACGAGCAAAGTAACATCACTATTGAAAGGTTGATAAGATTGATCAAATGTAATCAATTAAGAAAGGAGCAAAAGTTGAAGTGTGTTTCAGTTTGGTTCGTGCACTCGGTGCTGTCGACAAGGGATAATCGAAGAAAGTGGGTTCAAACCAAATCAAAATAGTGATTTGTTTAAATTTCTTCAAAAATTATCCATTAGGAAAAAGTCGTTTGGGCTAGCATTGAGTTGTTTGAAGAAGAAGATTGATTTGAACAAACTATAAAAAAAAAAAAAAAAAACTTTAATACGAAGAATAATGCCTTATACGCTTATACAAATTTTTCTAGGCATTTCTGGTACTTATTATCTATCATCTTATTGATTTATCATAAACTCGTATCTGTTAATGCAGTAATACATAGACTCTATAAATTTATCTATTCTTCTATTGATTGCAGAGTTGAATGTGAAACTTTTCCTCATCTTGAAAAGTATGCCGAAAAGTCTATAGATTCTCCTTTGCACATTCCTTGTTTACTTAGATGGAGCGACAACATAACGGAAGACACATACTTAGATGGAGCAATAACTTTTTTGCATGATGTTTGAGATGCTTGAGACATTGTAGTTATTTAAAATTGAATAAAAAATGAAGTCCATAAAACAAGGGAGTTAAAACCAAGATTATCTTCTTTTTTGTACTAGTCCTGAAACGTGCACGTTTGACCCCTTATTATTATATTAAATTTATACAACCCCAACCCATGTTTGTAATATCTTTATCTTATTGTGTGCCATCAAGTTCATCCATTGAGTCCATGTAATGTAAGAAATTTTGTAAAAATAAATTATATAAAATAGAGTTAGAAAAACTCTTTTTATAATTTGTGGAAGTGTCATTACAGGTTTATTTCAAAAGCATATAATAAAGTTCAATATTTTAAGATAACCTTTTTAATATATAATATATTAATTGTCATTATTGATTTGATTATAAAAGTTAGCAAAAAGTATTTTATTTAATTAAAAAAATTAGAGAAAGACATTTTCGTAATTTAACTTTGAATTTAAAACCTTCCACTTTTAACATAAAAAAACATTTGTAACATCATCTCAATGTACGTGAATAGAAATAAGATGAACCTGTCATCATACTAATGAAAAAAAAACTTAACTAATAAATAAATTACTGCAAAATATATCTAAATGTGAAAATTTTATATTCAACAAATATAAAAACATTATAAAAGTGAAACGATAGATAACTAAACATTAAAGTACTATATAGCACACAAGAATCAATAATCAAAATAATCTTCTTTTTATATTACGACTAACTTATGAAAATGGTTTTCCTATTCTAATTAATTAATGTTTGAAAATAAAAGAACCGTAATGAAGATTAAATATAATAATTTCAATTATTTGCCATAATATTAAATCACAAATTTCATTTTTATAAAATAGAAGCTACAAAATTAATAAGTATATATTCACTTATTATAGTTGATGCAAACTTCTTTTCATTACAATTAAATTGAATAAATAAATAAAAATAAACTAATACAGTGTGTTGACATAACAAAAAATGATCAAAAAGAAAAGAAAAATATCTTCTTCTTTTTTTTGGATTGAATACTTGAATGTCACTCATGTCAAGGTACAGACGTATTCGATCCAACTCTTGTTATTACTTTATTTTTATCAGATTATGTTATAAATTTAATGAAAAAGTTATTTAAAATTTAACGAAAAAAATTATTTAATATTTAACTAATTGTGTAAGAAATAATCATATCTCATTCTAATCAACTTCCGAAAATGGAAGAAATGAAAAAAAGAGTTTACTTTCAGTTCTTTGGCATATATAATCAACTTACAAATTTCAATTATATATAACAATATAAATTGTATCGAAATTTAAATTTTAACATCTAAATCTGCCAAGTATTTTGCTTACAGCTGAGACATCTATTCCTTACTAACAAATGGTACAAAAATAAAATAAAAATTTACAATAATTATGCCAAAAAAAAACAACAACAAAAGTTATAATGATACATACAAAAATATACTGTATTTATTACTTCTACGTATGGCTTTATTGGTGCACAAGGTGTAACATTATTTTTCTTCAGAATAATAATTAAGTTTATTTGTATCTTATCAAACAAAAATAGAAAAGAAAATTATTCTTTATGTAATAAAGAATATCAATGCAACTGAATCACAAATTAAATCAATTCCATATGTGATGAAGCAGACATACTTTGTCAGTAGCAAATGAAAAAACAAACAACTCAGAAAAGAATCTTTATTGAAAGCCTGATAATCAATGGAACAAGAAGAAATTATTATGAAAAATTACAAGAATCAATAAAGCAAACAAATTTTATTTATTACAAATAAAACAATACCTGATACAACCCAATAGAAAAAAATCAACAACTTTAAAATTAAAGTTTACTAAAACCTGAAATGATTTTAGAAGCTATAAGTATATGATGTAGTGATAGATTGGATTGGGAGGCCAAAAGTTTGGAAGTTAGAAGAGCAAAAGCCTGATGGTTGAAGAAACACAATGAAGAGTCGATATTTATTGTGATCTCTTAAACAAAATTCCTTAAAGGTGTTTTTACTTTTAATTGAAATTTTTTAATGCAAATAAACTGAAGTAGCTAGAGAAAATTTAACATTTTCTAATATATATATATATTAAGAAAAAATGTCAAAAATTTAAGAAAAAAGAGAAATGTCATTTAATTATCATTATTGATTTGATTTATAAAAAAAAATATTTTTTTAATGAAAAAAATTAGTGTAAGGGTATTTTTGTAATTCAACTTTGACTTAAACTCTTCCCACTTTTAGTAATATATGATGATATGATATGATAAAAAAGATGTCAGAAAGTCTTTAGGTTCTTTTTTACACATTCGTTATTTATTTAGATGGAACGACAACATAACGAAAGACAACCCATTCCTCGTTTACTTAAATGGAACAATAATGATTTTACATTGGATATTTGAGGTGCTTGAGACTTGTAGTTATTTTAATTGAATATAAAATGAAGTCAATAAAATGAGGGAGTTAAAACAAAAATTGCCTTCTTTTTTATATAAAAAAAGTCAGATATTACGATTAGGTGTAATTTGAGTTGTACTTTACTATCATTGCAAAAAGTGAATTTTTAAATTTTATTAGTATTGTAGATCAATTAATATAATCAATTATTTCTCATGTGGTTGGTAGATGATGGATTCTATAGATTGACATTTCATCATTTATAAGGTATATGCGGATTAGTGCAATGATAAATTATTATCTTTAGTATATAACAAAAAATACTACATAAATTAGATTATATTGAGTACCATCAACTGAATTCACTATTAATTCTAAACTAATGAGTATTTGTTCCAGGCTAAGGTTGCTAATGAGTTATTATGTTGGTGCGATTCTGATTGGGTTGCAGGCCCTAATACAAGGAGGTCAGTTGCAGGCTATGTGATCAAGTTTTGGGGAGTCCTTGATTTTCTGGAAGTTAAAGAATTAAGCAACACACTATTTCAAGGAGTTTTATTGAGGCAGAATATAGAAGTATGGCCTCATCTGTAGCTGAGTTTACTTGGCTGCTAAGCTTGTTTAAAGAATTGGAAGTGGTCCTCCAGTTACATGTTCCATGAGTGATACCAAGTCTGCTATACATATTGCGGCTTATCCAATTTTTCATGAGCATAACAAATATATAGAAATAGATTGCCACTTCATTCACGACAAGATCAAATCCAACATGCTTTACACTGTGTATGTTCCTATACCTTCTAAGCAAGCTCGGAGTGCTCAATATTTTGCACCCTCCATCTTGAGAGGGAGTATTGAAATGTAACAATATTACAACTAATTTTCCATATGGCTTAGTTAGTACGTCTTACTAATATTGCTAGTCTGTTAGATTACAATTAGTGTAATTAGTCGATAGGTTGGGTCAATTACACACCTCTATAGATAGAGGAGTTGATGTACAATTACATGCAGTTGAGTGAAGATATTTTCAATACACATTTCAATTTATGTTTCACTCTTCTCTGTTCCAATCTTTTGAGCTTCTAAGCTCATTTTCTAATAGTATGAACCCTGACAGATAAGCTTCCAAAGGCAAAATCATTGCCTAATTGTTTTGTCGGAGGCAACTCAAGTACTGACCTAGTGCCTCCAAAAAACACCACAATATAAGCAAATGAAAATTCATCTTCACAAACTCGTAGAAGAAAATAGATATAGATGTATTGAAAAGACCTTTTTGTTTCTTATGTGTAAGTTCATTGATAATTTTCTTGCTTGTAATATTGTTAAGTCAGACATTTTTTATGATTTAATAGAATTTTAGT
>JAJOOF010000685.1:0-47365 GCA_029582545.1 Solanum lignicaule
ATATTTGAGATCTGAAAATTGAGATAAGAAAGGGCTAAAATTGCAATCAACTATATGGCTATAATTGAAATGACAATTGAATTAGAATGGCTAGAATAAATTAGAGTAAGAGTGGTTACAATTTAAATGATTTAGAGGAAATTTAAAAGAAATGCTATCCAATTTAAATACTACAAAATATTATAATTAAAATTACTTAAATTTTTAAAACATTTGAAATATTTCGAGTTTTACTAATAATTTAAAATATTTAATAGTATTTATGATAATTTTATAAAGCACACATACTAAAATGTAAAATTTTTTTTAGACAAAATCAATTAAAATTTTAAACACGTATTTAATCGAATAGTATTCCAAAAAGACTAAAGGTCGGTCAAAATTGGGTGTCAACAGGGATGAAAAGTCGTGCTAAGCTCAACCTTAGTACCACGCATTTTTTGGAATGACTTCCAACAGTGAGAAGTAAATTGAGTACCCTGATCCAAAATAATAGATAAAGGGACCCCATGCAACTTCACTATCTCTCTTATATACAACTTGGCATAGTCTTCCTCTGAATGAGAAACTTTGACGGGAATAAAGTGGGCTGATTTTGTCATCTGATCTATAATGACCCAAATAGAATCATGTTTCCTTCGGATGCGAGGCAATCCCACAATAAAGTCCATTTTTACATCTTACCAGTTCCAAGTGGGAATACTTATATCTTGGGACATGCCTCCCGACGTTTGGTGCTCAACCTTAACTTGTTGACAATTAGGACATTTAGCTACAAATCCTGCAATATCCTTCTTCATACCATTCCACCAATAGACTTCCTATGGATCACGGTACATCTTGGTGGCTCCCGGATGAATAGAATACCGAGAACTATGAGCTTCTTCTAAAATTTGTTCCCTCAAACCATCAACACCCAAAACACATAACCGACCTTGGTACCTAAGAACCCCATCTCGCCCTTGGGAGAAAGCCTCAACGGATTTCTTGACTACCAACTCTTTCAACTAACTAATATAAGATCAAGGCCTTGTTTAGACTTCACATCCATCACAAAGGACGATTCGGACCCATTATGGACAATGACACCACCATTGGTGGAATCCACTAGTTAAACACCTATTCGAGCTAACCTATGCACCTCACGAACCAATTCTCTCTTTTCATTCTCTACATGAGCCACACTACCCATAGACAATCTACTAAGTACATCCGTTACAACATTAGCTTTTCCGGGGTGATAAAGGACACTCATATCATAATCCTTCAAGATTTCTAACCACTTTCTTTGTCGAAGATTCAAGTCCTTTTGACTAAACACATATTGAAGACTTTTCTGATCGGTGAAAACATCCACATGGACCTCTTATAAATAATGCCTCCATATTTTCAAGGCAAACATAACCACCGCTAATTCAAGATAATGGTCGGATAATTCTTCTCATGGACTTTAAATTGACTTGAAGCATAAACAATTGCTTTACCGTTTTGCACGTCAAATATCCCAACCCCACTCTAGAGGCATCGCAATACACTGCAAAACCATTCGTACCCTTCGGTAAGGTCAGCACCGGAGCAGAAGTAAGTCTATCTTTCAACTCTTGGACACTTTTCTCACAAGCTTCCGACCACACAAACTTAGCTTTCTTTTGAGTCAAAGCCGTCAACAGAGAAGCAATGGAAGAAAATCCCTCAACAAACCTTCAATATTTACCGGCCAAACCCAAAAAGCTTGTAATGTCTAAAGAAGATAGAGGTCTAGGCCAAATCTTGACCGCATCCGTCTTATTCGGATCTAGCTCAATACCCTTACTTGACACAATATGACCAATGAAAACTACAGACCTTAACAAAAAGTCACACTTGCTAAACTTTGCAAGAAGTTGTTGGTCCTTAAGAACTTGCATTACAATTCTCAAATGGTCCATATGTTCATTCTCACTCCTTGAATAGATCAAAATATTATCAATGAACACAATCACAAACATGTCTAGGTATTGCCTAAACACTCTATTCATCAAATCCATAAATGCCACCGGAGCATTAATCAACCCAAACGACATTACCACAAACTCATAGTGGTCATACCAGGTTCGAAAATCCATCTTGGGAATATCAACCCCTCTCACCCTCAATTGGTGATAACCCGAACGAAGATCAATCTTAGAGAAATAGCTAGCCCCTTGATGTTGGTCAAATAAATCATCAATTCTCGTAAGGGGATATTTATTCTTGATGGTCACTTTATTCAATTGATGATTGTCGATGCACATTCTAAGAGACCCATCATTCTTTCTAACAAACAACATGGGAGCACCACATGGAGAGATACTTGGTCGGATAAAACCTTTATCTAGAAAGTCCTTTAGTTGCTCTTTCAACTATTTTAACTGCGCCGGAGCCATTCTATAAGGAGGAATAGAGATAGGTTGTGTATCCGGTAGAATGTTAATACCAAAATCTATTTCCCGCTCGGGAGGATACCAGGCAAATCATCAGGGAAAATTTCTGGGAACTCATTAACTACCGGAACCGACTCTAGAGAAGGGGTTTCAGATTCAACATCCTTTACCCTAACAAGACGGTATTATGGGATCTTATTCATGCACTGAATAAGGATGCTTTGAGGGTATTTATGGTATGTTTCTAATATGAGAGATGGTGGTTTATATGTTGAAAATGCTTATGACTTATGATTTTTCACTAATATTAATGTTGACTCTTAAACTTGGTAAAATGCATAGTTTTCAACTAAAATGTCCCTTTTTAGCATATTTCAAGGTTTTCATGCATGGCTATCACACTTAGTGCATTTTTGTACTAACCTATATTTTTTACATTCTTCTATAAGTCTAGGGTCCGGAGTTTGAGGTGATCTTCCTTCTTGATCAAAGCTTGGATCAACTATTCTCCTTGCTATTGGTGAGTCTTCATGGTTTGAGGACGGATGTTGACATTGTAGTTTCTTTTCTTTTACTTTCATTTGAAGACTATCTTGTAAGGGCTGTGACCCTAATTGATATTTGATTGTAATAGATGGCTATTTGAGACAAGTCTAGACTTTCACTTTCCTTTTTTGAAACTTTTGGACTTAAATGCGTTTTTACTCTTATTTTTCTAATGCTTTATGTTATGATATGCTAAGTGGCTTACATGGTTCCTTTCACGGTCCTTTGTGCCATGTTACGTCTAGGGGGTACCCTTGGGTCGTAACAAACATGGTAATCAGAGTAAAAGGTTTAGAATGATTCTAGGATGATGTTTTATAAGCCACGTCTAGTAGAGTCTTGTTCATGAGTGTGAAGCGCGCCACATTTATGAGGGAGAGGCTATAAGATGATAGGCAATTTCACTTCTTTCAATAATCTTAAGTCGTGCCATGGAGTTTAACTCTATAAAGTCTTCCTTTTAATCCTTTTCTTGTGTCTTCAGGAAATGAATACATGAAGGGCTAAAGCAAAAAGGGTGGAAGAAGAGAATGTGAATCAAAGAGTTCCTGAAGGTAATCATGCTCCTCAAGTTAACCAAGCTCCGGTTGATCCCGTAATGGAGAATGTGACCCATGCAGAGTTTAGGTCTACTATCCAATTGTTGGATTAAGTTGTGACAACCCAAGCCAACAGAGAGGTGATTGCTCCTATGAACACTAATGTGAATTCCATGGCTTCTAGATTGTGGGGTTTTCCTAGAATGAACCCTCCCGTGTTTCTTCCTTCCAAAGTGGGAGAGGATCCTCAAGAGTTCTTGGATGACGTTTATAAGATAATTGATGCCATCAGGGTGACTTCGGTAGAGAAAAAAGAGATAGCCGCCTATCAATTGAAGAGTGTTTCTCAAGTATGGTATACTCAATGGAAAACAATAGGCCAGTAGGAGCGGGACCAATTGAGTGGGAAGTGTTCAAATCGGCATTCCTTCATAGGTTCTTCCCAGGAAGTTGAGGGAAGCTAAGGTGGAAGAATTAATTAACCTTCTTCAAGGAGGTATGAGTGTTCAAGAATATTCTCTAAAGTTTACCAAATTGTCCAAGTATTCTCCGGCTTTGGTGGCGGACTCAATGGATATGATGAGTAGGTATTTGATGGGTGTCTCTAGATTGGTGAGAAAAGAATGTCGTTCGGCAATGCTTCATGATAACATGGATGTCTCACGTCTCATGGTTTATGCTCAAAAAATGGAGGAAGATAAACTCCAAGACAAGGATAGGGAGGTAAAAAAAGCTAGAACCAGAGATGGAAATTTCTCCAATGCTAGGTCCGATGGGCAAGGCCGACCAATCTTCAAGAAAAGGTTCTCCAACCAAGGCTCCTCTAGTGCTCCCCCAAGGGTCAACAATGACAGGGCATCTAAACCTAAACCTTAAGGAGCTAATAGTGATGGTTCCTATGTTGCTAGGCCAAATTGTGCAGTGTGGTAGAAAACATGAAGGCAAATTCTTAGTTGGCTCGAATGGGTGCTATGGTTGTGGAAAGAGTGGCCACAAGATGAGAGATTGTCCTATGCTCAAGGTCAAGGAGAGAAGATAAGCAAGCTCCTCCAAGCGGTTCCAACTCCAATTCTCAAAAGCAAAACTGCTTTTATGCTCTTCAATCCCGAGGTGACCAAGAGAGCTCCCCGAATGTGGTGACCGGTATGTCACAAGTCATTTCTATTGATGTATATGATTTGTTAGATCCCAATGCCACTTTGTCTTTTGTGACACCTTTTGTGGCCATGAAGTTTGAAATACTCCCCGAAGTGTTAGTAGAGCCTTTTTCGGTCTCTACCTCGGTTGGTGACTCGGTGGTGGCAAAAAGAGTCTATAGAAGTTGTCCCATTTATTTGTCCCATAAAGTTACCTTGGTGGATTTGGTAGAGATAGACATGTTAGACTTTGATGTGATTTCGGGTATGGATTGGTTGCATGCATGTTATGCCTTTATAGATTGTAGGACTCAGGTGCTTAGGTTCCAATTCCCAAATGAGCCTATTTTAGAGTGGAAGGGGGGAAATTATATCCCTAGAGTTCAATTTGTTTCTTGCCTTAAAGCTAGGAAAATGATCTCCAAAGGGTGCATTTACAATCTTGTTAGGGTGATGGATGTTGAGTTTGAAACCCCTTCTCTGGAGTCGGTTCCGGTAGTATGAGATCCTGGAAGTTTTTCCCGTTGATTTACTCAGAATTCCTCCCGAGAGGGAAATCGATTTTGGCATTGATCTTTTACTGGATACACAACCTATCTCCACTCCTCCTTATAGAATGGCTCCGATCGAGTTAAAAGAGTTGAAGGAACGATTAAGGGATTTGCTAGATAAGGGTTTTATTTGTCCGAGTATCTCTCCATGGGGTGCTCTAGTGTTGTTTATTAGAAAGAAGGATGGGTCTCTTAGAATGTGCATTGATTATCGTCAATTGAATAAGGTGACCATTAAGAATAAATATCCCCTTCTGAGAATTGATGATTTGTTTGATCAACTTCAAGGGGCTAGCTATTTCTCCAAAATTGATCTTCGTTCGGGTTATCACTAACTAAGGGTGAGAGGAGTTAATATTCCCAAGACGGCCTTTAGGACTCGGTATGGTCACTATGAATTTATGGTGATGTCATTTGGGTTGACAAATTCCCCGGCGACATTTATGAAGTTAATGAATAGGGTGTTCTGACAATATCTCGATATGTTTGTGATAGTATTTATTGATGATATTTTGATATATTCAAGGCGTGATACTAAGCATGTTGACCATTTGAGAATTGTGTTGCAAGTTCTTAAGGACTAACAACTCTTTGTGAAGTTTAGCAAGTGTGAATTTTGGTTGAGGTCCGTAGCTTTCCTTTGTCATATTGTGTCAAGCAAGGGTATTGAGGTAGATCCTAAGAAGACGGATGCGGTCAAGAGTTGGCCTAGACCTCTAACTCCTTCCTACATTAGAAGCTTCTTGGCTTTGTCGATTACTATAGGAGGTTTGTTCAGGGGTTTTCCTCCATTGCTTCCCTATTGACGGCTTTGACTCAAAAGAAGGCTAAATTTGAGTGGTCGGAGTCTTGTGAGAAAAGCTTCCAAGAGTTGAAGGATAGACTTACTTCTGCTCCGGTGTTGACCTTAATGGAGGGTACCGATGGTTTTGTTGTATATTGTGACACCTCTAGAATGGGGTTGGGATGTGTGCTCATACAACATGGTAAGGTGATTGCCTATGCTTCAAGGAAACTTAAGGTCCATGAAAAGAATTATCCGAGCCATGATCTTGAATTAGAGGCGGTGGTATTTGCCTTGAAAATATGGAGACATTACTTGTATAGGGTCATGTGGATGTTTTCACCGATCACAAAAGTCTTTAATACATGTTTAGTCAAAAAGACTTGAATCTCCAACAAAGAAGGTGGTTATAACTTTTGAAGGATTATGACATGAATGTCCTTTACCACCCTGGCAAAGCTAATGTGGTAGTGGATGCACTTAGTAGATTGTCCATGGGTAGTGTGGCTGATATAGAGGATGAAAAGAAAGAATTGGTTGGTGAGGTGCATAGATTGGCCCGACTAGGTGTCTAACTAGTGGTTTCGTGGTTCATAATGGCTCAGAATCGTCCTTTGAGGTGGATGTGAAGTCTAAATAAGACCTTGATCCTATATTAGTTGAATTGAAAGAGTCGGTACTCAAGAAGTCCGTTAAGGCTTTCTCCCACGGGGGAGAGGGGTTACTTAGGTACCAAGGTCGATTATGTGTTCCGGATGTTGATGGGTTGAGTGAGAAAATTTTAGAAGAGGCTCATAGTTCTCGGTATTCTATCCATCCAGGAGCCACCAAGATGTACCCGTGATCTACAAGAAGTCTATTGGTGGAATGATTTGAAAACGGACATTGCGGAATTTGTAGCCAAATGTCCCAATTGTCAACAAGTTTAGGTTGAGCATTAAAGGCCGGGAGGCTTTTTGCAAGATATACCAATTCCCATTTGGAAGTGGGAAGAGATCAATATGGACTTTATAGTGGGTTTTCCACATACCCGAAGGCAACATGATTCTATTTGGGTAATTGTTGATAGGATGACAAATCAGCCCACTTTATTCTTGTCAAGGTTTACCATTCGGCGGAAGATTATGCCAATTTGTATATAAGGGAGGTAGTGAAGTTACATGGAGTTCCTTTATCCATCATTTCGGACCGGGGTACTCAATTCACTTAACACTTTTGAAAGTCATTCCAAAAAGGGCTTGGTACTAAGGTCAAGCTTAGCACAACTTTTCATCCCCAAATGGATGGTCAAGAGGAACGTACCATTCAGACCCTAGAGGACGTGTTGAGGGCATGCGTGATAGATTTTAAAGGTAATTGGGATGAGCACTTACCATTGATAGAGTTTGCCTACAATAATAGTCACCACTCAAGTATCGGTATGGCTCCTTTTGAAGCCTTGTATGGTAGGAGATGTAGGTCTCCGGTTGGTTGGTTTGAGGTAGGTGAGATTGCTCTTATTGGTCTCAAATCGATTTATGAAGCTATTGAGAAGGTTCGGCTCATTAGAGAGAGATTGAGAACGGCTCAAAGTAGACAAAATCTTATGCCGATGTGAGACGAAGGGATTTAGAATTTGAAGTGAATGATTGGGTCTAATTGAAAATCTCACGTATGAAAGGTGTGATGAGCTTTGGCAAGAAAGGTAGACTTAGTCCAAAGTATGTATGCCCATATCAAAATTTTGCAACGTATTGGGAAGGTTTCCTATGAGTTGGATTTTCCAAATGAGTTGGCCCCGGTTCATCCGATATTTCATGTTTCTATGCTTAAGAAGTGTATTGGTGATCCGACATCCATTAATCTTCTAGAAGGGTTGGGAGTTGATGAAAGTCTCTCATATGAAGAGGTTCCGGTAGAGATCTTAGATCGGCAAGTCAAGAGATTGAGAAATAAAGAAATAGCTTCGTGAAAGTTTTATAGAGCAATCATTTAGTTGAGGGTGCTACTTGGGAGGCCGAGGCCGATATGAAGTCCTGATATCCTCATCTCTTTTCTTCTACTCCTATTCAAGTTTGAGTTAAATAGTTCCTCTTGAGTTTTATTGTCTTGGAAGTCATGTGTGTTATATGAGTTTTAATGAGTCCACATTTTGGACTCATTTAGGACTTTTTATCCGGGTATTTGGATTTTGGAACAAAGCAGGGACACTAATGGGTAAAAAGGAACAAGGCAGCTGAAAGAATGAAGGAAAGAAGGCCTGATGATCACCTAATCCATTGGGGGAGTCACCGAGCGGCCATCATCTCGCCTAAAGTTCCAGTGTGCCAAGACTTGAACGAGAAACTCTAGTCGGCAAGAGAAAGGAGCAGTCGACGTGTGATGTTTGCGTAATCAAGACACAACTTCTGATGCAAGTGTCTACGATCGTACAATAGTTTAGTAACCCAACCGAGGGTTGGGATCGTCCCAAGAGAGCCGTTTTGAAAATTTATAGAAAAATAAAATTTAGTTCTAACTAGTCGTAGCTAAAGAAATTAACGAGTAAAAACATTGTAAATTAAAGGGGGACACAAGAGTGTCAATTAACAAATGGGGTTTTTGTCACAAGTAAGCTAAATTTAGCGAAATAAACAAGGAAATCTAAGAAATGAGAGGGGGATTCTTGGGATGTGACCGGAATACGGGTTAATCTAAATTATTGGGTACATTCTTTCGATAGAAAATTTATAGAGTAATAGTGACTAGGCTAAGCTTTATGTGGGAATAAGTTCTCTCTCGAGAAACTTACCCCGTTTCAAATGGGTTCCTCTCGGACACCCACTTGCCAAATGAAGACCAGCCTACACCTTACCCCACTCACTCTCTCGAGCTGAGTGTTACGATATGGGACTAGGGTTCACTTTCTTGAGCTGAACCTCATGTCAACCTATTCCTTAGGCCATTAATCTAGTAGTCTTGGTTTAATGACTTTTCTCTCTCGCAAGACAAAAACACATAAATAAACTTGTATTTGCAACTACAAATTTGTTAAGTTCATCCACAACTACTAGACGAAATCACCATAGAACTACATCTAATCTATCATCAAGCAAGACCCAACAACAATCTTAACCCATATTCGCTAAATCACACCCCATGAATGGGGTTTTTTAGCCACACATCAAGAAATAGAAATGTACACCTTCAATGATGTTGAAATCAAATGGGTATGAAGATTTAAGTCTCAATTTAGGAAAAGCGTAAAGAATCTAAGAGACCCACTTCCAAATTGAAAGAGATGAAGCACTCTTCTTCTTCAAGTCTCCAAAACCCTTTCAAACTTAGAGTAAAAATATCAAAAAGTACCATTCTATGTGATAACTAACACATATGTTCGAATCTAAGTAAAAATTATAATAATTGTTGTTCCACACTTAAACTAAAACTCAAACTGGTATTTATAGTTTTTACAGATTTGTGCTGCAGTAGATCATTCGGCGTCGTTAGTCGGAATCACCGATCAATTCGGCGATTCGCCCTTTGGTGTAGTTCATCACCGTTTTGCCCCAGCCCACAACATCGTCGTGCTCTGGGTT
This sequence comes from Solanum lignicaule, assembly GCA_029582545.1. Taxonomy (NCBI): domain Eukaryota; kingdom Viridiplantae; phylum Streptophyta; class Magnoliopsida; order Solanales; family Solanaceae; genus Solanum; species Solanum lignicaule. The sequence goes on from JAJOOF010000685.1 coordinate 9,516, forward strand.
ATTGAATGACATGGTACTGCTTTGCGAAACTTCTCGGCGATGCACCGAATGCTTCCTTTTTCCGCCGACTTGATCCTTTCTTTCAGGGCTCAGCTCACTGGAACAAAAGGCGAAGTAAGACCCTTCGGCGACTCACCAATTAGACTAGGCAATCCTCAAGCCTTCATTTCTTCGTTCTTTTCAGCCTTTTCATTCCTTTTTGCGACGTAGTGTCCATGCTTTCCTTAATACTTCAAATACCTGAAACTTATGGGTTTTCATAAGATATTGAGATAAAATAAGCATTTAAGGACACCATTTCTATTAAAATATAGCCCTAAATGAGTCCAATTTTGGACTCATCAACACCCCAACCTTAAAATTTTGCTTGTCCTCAATCAAACTCAAGTTAAGCCGTCCAAAAAGGGTGTCTCGAACAGTGCTATACAAGACTCAATCATGAATGCACACAATAAGACTCAATTTACTTATGCAAAGATCAAATGTGCACTCAAAGTTTCAAGTTGTGACTCACCAATATCAACGAATCTCATGCTCACAGTACTTGCTTCAAATGCAAGTTCATGCTCAACTATATTGTTCAAATGCCCTCACACAAAGGATAATTCCATATTCACACAATGGTTTCACAGTTTAAAGCTTTGGAATCAGATGCAACGCTCAGACTCACAAAGAAGAACATAATACATAATTTCACCCATAGGTTTACCCGTATTTTCCTATCAACATTTGTTTCAGCTCACTTAAGATAAAAAAGGTCTTCTCAAGGCTTGTAATGGGGCTAAGTGCAAAGGTATGATCATTAGGCTCAGTGACTTTCATCCTCATGAAATGTGGTGCTCATAACACTTCCTTTCCTTTTCCTTCATCATTCTCTTTGGTGCTCATAAGTAATCCTATTATTCACTTTCCATGGATTGTTTGGGAACCCTCTTTCATTTTTCAACTTTATTCCACAACTTCTCTTTTTCATTCTTTTTATTTTTCTTTTCTATTTTTTTTATATGGAGGGGTTCCATTTTCCTCAAAACCATGGGTAGGAGGGACTTCATTGCACTTCTTGATTTGCCTTCTCTTTTCACCACACCCCCAACTTAGGCTTTTGGCCTAAGTTGACTATTCAAACTAACACCAACTTCATGAGGATTATGGGTGATGGATAAAGAAAGTTCATTGCTTTCATCAAGTTTCTTCCAAAGAATAGTAAGGCTCAAATGGTGTTCAAGAGAGAATCACACACTCACAAGGTAGGTCACAAAAGAGGTATACGTCAAATTGGTTTACACTCGTGGAAGTTGCTTAAGATCGTATCAAGAGATAGCATCACTCAGTTGACCGGACAAACGGGGAAAATTCTAGGATCTATCATGCATAGTTCATAGGTAAGCTCATCACACTAGGCATTGACACTATAAGTTAAACAAGACTCCACACTTTCGCTAGTGTGCATTGGTCATCACAAGAGACTCAATTCGATACTAGGCTAGTTATAACGAGATGCAAAGAGTTCACATATTGTCTATGCAACTTCATTTGGCCTCATCGTAGCCATGCATTCATGTTCGTTCGATTGAGAGCACTATTTAAGTGATCGGTATTGATCGGAACCGAGACTCAAATTTTGCAAAAGAACAACCACATTCAACACACGAGACGGGTTAAAATCATTTTGCAATTTAAAATAAAAGGAGCCATAAGCTCAAACATCCACAGAAAGCAGTATTTAACACAATTTAAGCACAAAGCCCAAATATAAACAAAATACGATCATCAATATCACACAAAGGTGGGCCTCACCCCACCACAATTGAAAGCAATTTGTCCTCAAAATAAAATGAGATAAAGTATCCAAAAGTGAAAGTAAGTAAGACAGAGAGGGAGGTAAAGAAAAATCCTGTCTACACAGTCGCTCCATCTGTCTGGGCATCAGTTCCTGATGCCTTACCCAGAGCCTGGCAATCAGTGTCCGAGGTCACTTCAGGGGGAACAACAGTTCCAGCTTCACCAAGGTCTGTTGATTGTGAGTCTTCCAGAAAGACATGCACAGCTCTGCAAAAATCCCCTGGCCCATGGAGGAGTATTAGGGTTTAGGGTGATGGTTTTCCTGGCAGGAGTGGGCCTCTTGCCCTTTCCTTTATTTCCAGGTGGAGGTTCTTGTCTTCCCTTCTTGGGAGGATGTGACCCCCCCTTCATTTGTTGTGATATCCCGTGCTCTTTTTAGGGGTGGCATGACAATATTGGTCTTTACCATATCTTCGGCATACTCAGACTTCTCCCTACTAGACTCAACAACATGCAAGCACAACCCTACAAGATTTAACCAATTTTAAGGTACAAAAAAATATGGGAATGTAACAATATAAACACTACGGGCAAGATTTTCACAGGCATACGCAAAAAAAATTAAGATCAAAGAAGGCCAGCACATATCACTAAGATAAGATCATTGCAAATGAGTACAAAATTGCTAAAAATAAATTTGGGGTTCAGAAAACCAACCTTAGATGCCGATTAAAATACTTTTAAAATGCTACGCGATAATGTAATCCAACTCCGAGCACTAATCAACAACTCAAAAACAGTAAAAATGGAAAAAATATTGAAAATACTAAACGGGTGCGAGTTTGTGAAAGTCTAAAGTGAGGGAAAGTGTAGAGTTTGCAAGTTTAAACCTTTGACCTTTTAAGAAACTGTCTAGTTCTCGCCCATTCGGCGACAGTCGTGGTCGCCAATCCATTCGGCGATTAACCGAGTGGATACTTACCTCACCGAGTTTTACTGGACCTCCAATTAAACTGGGGGTCCAAACGGCAAACTAGATCGCAATCACCGACCAGGTTAGTGATTCGCCAACAATTTCCTGGGCACGCTGAATTTTACAGACTCCGCTTTGAAGTCGTCTTTAGTCCAATGATGGTCTAAGTCGGGGTCGTCAACTTCATCGGCGATGCACCGACTGGACCTTTTGCTCGCCAATTTTCACTTTTCACTCACTTTCCATACTTCGACCTACACAAACAACACACCATTATTTCTTAAAGCAAAAATAAAGCGGTAAAACCTTAGGATGGATGCCTCCCAAGAAGCGCCTTATTTAACGTCGTGGCATGACGCAACTCCTCACTCAAGTTCCATTAGTGAGGTTTGCCTCATTTTCATGAGGCCACCCCTCTTTTGGCTCTGGGTAGAGAAAAGATACCACTTGGTCCATTTGGGATCTTTGTCATCATTCACACTCATTCTTCCTGTTTCAACACACAAACAAGCAAAACAAAACTAAAAATTAAGTGAATAAACTACAACTAAGAAGAAAAAAATTTCTACTAATCTAAGAATTCTCAAATAACACCACTCCCCGGCAGCGGCGCCATTTTGATGTTTACGTAATCAAGACATAACTTCCGATGCAAGTGTCTACGATCGTACAATAGTTTAGTAACCCAACCAAGGGCTGGGATCGTCCCAAGAGAGTGGTTTTGAGAATTTATAGAAAAATAAAATTTAGTTCGAACTAGTCATAGCTAAAGACATTAACGAGTAAAAACATTGTAAATTAAAGGGGGACACAAGAGTGTCAATTAACAAATGGGGGTTTTTTCACAAGTAAGCTAAAATTAATGAAATCAACAAGGAAATCTAAGCAATGAGAGGGGGATTCTTGGGATGTGACCGGAATACGGGTTAATCTAAATTATTGGGTACATACTTTCGATAGAAAATTAATAGTGACTAGGCTAAGATTTATGTGGGAATAAGTTCTCTCTCGAGCAACTTACCCCGTTTCAAATGGGTTCCTCTCGGACACCCACTTGCCGCACGAAGACCAGCTTACGCCTTGCCCCACTCACTCTCTCGAACTGAGTGTTAGGATATGGGACTAGGGTTCACTCTCTCGAGCTGAACCTCATGTCGACCCACTCCGTAGGCCATCAGTCTAGTAGTCTTGGTTTCGTGACTTCTCCGTCGAGCAAGCTGAAAACACATAAATAAACTTGTATTTTACGTGAAAACTACAAATTTTTTAAGTTCATCCACAACTAATAGACGAAATCCCCATCAAACTACATCTAATCTATCAGCAAGCAAGATCCAACAACAATCTTAACCCATATTCGCTAAATCACACCCTAAGAATGGGGATTTTTTGCCACATATCAAGAAATGGAAATGTATACCTTCAATGATGTTGAAATCAAATGGGTATGAAGATTTAAGTCTCAATTTAGGCAAAGAGTGAAGAATCCAAGAGATCTACTTCCAAATTAAAAGAGATGAAACCCTGTTCTTCTTCAAGTCTCCAAAACCCTTTCATACTTGGAGTAAAAATATCAAAAAGTACTATTTTACGTGAAAACTATCACAATTGTTCGACTCTAAGTGAAAATTATAATAATTGTTCCACACTAAAACTTAAACTCTAACTAGTATTTATAGTTTTACAGATTTATGCTGGAGCAGATCATTCGGTGTTGGTAGTCGAAATCACCGATCAACTCGGTGATTCACCCTTTGGTGTAGTTCATCACCGTCTTGCACCATCCCTCAACATTTTCACGCTCTGGGTTATTGGGCGACATGGTACTGTATCGTGGAACTTCTCGGTGATGCGCCGACTGCTTCCTTTTTCCGCCGACTTGATCCTTTCCTTCAGGGCTCAGCACACTGGAACAAAAGGTGAAGTAAGACCCTTCAGCGACTCGCCAAGTAGACTCGGCGATCCTCAAGCCTTCATTTCTTTGTTCTTTTCAGCCTTTTCGTTCCTTTGACGAGTTGCCGAATGGAAGAAATGAAGGCCTGATGATCGCGAACTCCCTTTGACGAGTTGCCGAATGACCACCATCTTGCCTAAAGTTCCAGTGTGCCAAGCCCTGAAGGAGAAAATCAAATTGGTGAGAGAAAGGAGTAGTCGGTGAGTCGGCGAGTGATTCCACGATGCAGAGTTAGATCGTCTAAAGTTACAGAACATGAGGATGCTGAAGACCAAAGAAAAAAGGCGATGGAACTGACCAAAAGACGAAATGCCGAGCTGATTGGCGAGCCTGACTTAATGCTCTGAATTGCCCTTCACAACATATTTTTGGTGACTATAAATACGTTTTTGAACAGCTAGTTTTATACTTTTTAATCAGTTTTTGATCTTTATTATTATCTTTGAAATTGAACTCTGAGTATTTAGACTAGTTTTCCTTAGCTTTGAAGAATTGAAGTTTTCCATTTTTGAGAAATTAGAAGTGTGTCTTTAAGATTCTTTAATTTGGACCTTTGTAAGGAGGAACTTAATCTTACCCAGTTGATGGAAACACAATTTGGTAACGATTTTTATCATTTTATGATGTCTAGCTATAAACCCAGTTATTGGGGTGTGATTATGGGTTGATTTATCTTATGGGTATTGCTAATTGTTAGTTTAAATGTTGTTTAGATTTTATTTCAATCATTAATTGTGGTTAAAATCAAAAGAATGTAGTTGCAAATATAGTTCTACCTTCGTGTTGTTGGCTTGCTCGAGAGAGAAGTTTTGTAACCAAGATTCTTGAATGATGGTATATGGGTATTGGATTGTCATGGGTTCAGCTGGAGAGAGTGAATCCTAAACCCTTTTCCTCACATTCAGCTCAAGAGAGTGAATGGACTAAGGCGTAGGATGTTTTTATTTTGTATGCTTGCCGATGTTTGAGAGAAATTGACTTGATTCGGGGTAAATTGTTCGAGAGAAAGTTTACCTCTTCTATAGTCTAGCTTAGTCACTAATATACAACTGTTTACTGACAGTTGCAATTACCTATTTGTCTACATTAGACTATAGTCAAATCATTTCATATTATTTGCTGCTATTGTAGTTGATAATTTCAAACCAAAACCCCTTTTATTTGACATTCGTGTCACCCCCCTAATTTGAATTATGTTTTTAATCGTAAATGTTTATTCTTATGACTGATTTGAGCATATTCGTACTTTCCTATTGAATCTTAAACACGTACCGCTCCCTGTGGGATTTGACCCCAACTCATTTAGTTGGGGTATATACTAACTAGCGATCGTTGACACTTAGAATTTTAATGAAGTGTCCTTGAAACGTCAAATCACCCATCATATGATTCAACAAGTAAGTGGTCTCTAGCAATATAATAACCCAATATATAATTCTGGGTTCAAATCTCAAAAGGGATAATGTAATGACAATTAAATAGATAATGAATTACAAGCTACTAGTTTGAATCCAAATGAAAAATACAATTATAATAGGTGGATGTTTTAGGTAACAATCATAGATAAGGTAAAAGGTCTATTCAAGATAAGATATTAATGGATATCTAAATCTATATGTAACGACCCGTAAAACGAATAAGTGAAACTAGAGCCTAACTTTGGTGTGTTTGAGTTTCGTGTGAGGTTTGATGTTGTCCCGAGCTATGGTTGAGGGATTTAGGGGTTAAACGTCAAGGTACGACTCCCCAAGGACCACCCTAGGGGTCCTTGAGGAGGACCCTTAGTCTAATCCCCAAGACCCTAAAGAACGTTGAAGTTGGCAAAAATGGGTGAACCACAGAAGGGGTCCACTCCCCGTAGGTCCATCCATTGTCTATGGATGGCCTCCGTAGGTTAGACCCCCATGAACCAATATGCTACCCAAGACCACGGACCAACAGTACGGTCCGTGAGTCTAAGGCGTGCGTCACACATGTTTTACTGGTGTGGTTCGGCCAAAGGTGAGGGGCTTTCGGTAAATTCTTTTTAAGTTGAGTTAACTTGGGGGACGGTTATTTTAAGTAATTTATGGTATTTTAAGAGTATTGAAACATTAAAACACTCATTTAGATTTCATCACTCAAATCAAACCTCCCCTCCACTTCAAAAGTTCTCTCTCTAGAAACCTCCATTGGAGGTGAAGACTTCAAGTTTCGAAGGTCAAAATCTTCAAGGTTTTCAAAGAATTTTCGTGGGGAATCAATAGCAAGGTATGGTATTCTTGATCCTTGTCTAATTTTCCATTCATGGAGCCAATTCCAAAGTGATTTCAAAGTATGAAAAGTCTAGGGTTTTACTCAATCTCATGGATTCTTTCATCAAACATTTTCAAATGGTTTCTAATTATAATTTATGATTGAATTTGTGTTTAATTGATGATTTATGATTAAAATACTCTATGAACCCATGAATTCTCTCAATTCCTAACTTATGCCTTTATGAAGTGGGTTTGTTGATCATGAATGAATGTTGATGGATTATGCCTAAATTGATTAGATTGTTGGATTGTATCATTATACATGCCTTAATTGTAGTAAATTGTTGGTGTGTTGGTGACTTTTGATCATGGCCTTGAAAGGGCACGTTATGACCTAATTACATGTTGAAGTAGAATTGTGCTAGAGATGTTGATCCACTTGAAAGGTGGAGGTGTTTAATTAATATGTATGATTATGATGTGAAGGATATGCATGTGATTTCAATGATAGAATGATGAACATGTATAGAATGTAAGTGTGTTGTTGTTAATAGTACATTCTCAATTAGCACTCATGAATGATGATGACAGAATGTGAAGGGTTGCTATAATGTATTGTTGTATGTTGAGTTGGTAGGCTTAGACATCCTTTTCTTATAAAAATGAAAGTAATGTGAATGTTGAATCATGAATTGGTAGGCTTAGGTATCCTAATCTTGTATGAAGGAAAGTAATGTGGATTAAAGTGTCTTGAATTGGTAGGCTAAGACATCCCTTTCTTATATACTGAATGTATCTTGACTTAATGTCTTGAATTAGTAGACCTAATGTTGGTAGCCTTTTCATAAATGAATGAATGAATGAATGTATGTCTAGAATTTGTAGACCTATTGTTGGTAGCCTTTCTATAACTGACTAATGAAGTATTCTAGGATAAACCTTGGATTGGTAGGCCTAATGTTGGTGGCCTTTCATGAGGAGTCTAGGAACAAATGTAATGATAAACCTTGGACCGGTAGACCTAATGGTGGTGGCCCTTCCTTGTGTGTGATGTTAAACCTTAAAGCGGTAGACCTAATGGTGGTGGCCTCTTTCTTGTGTGAAATGAGGAACCTAGAGATGGTAGACCTAATGGTGGTGGCCTCTTTCTTGTGTGAAATGAGGAACCTAGAGATGGTAGACCTAATGGTGGTGGCTCTCTCTAGGAAGTCAATGAGCTATCCTTAAATGTACCTTGAAACGGTAGGCCTATTGGTGGTGGACCTTTCTTGGGTAAAGTACTTTGGGTCTGCAGGCCTAATGTTGGTGGCCCTCTCAAGTACACTAATGTAATATAAATGAAACTACTCTATGGGAACGTAGGCTAAGCACCGAAAGGATATGGTAAGATGGAGATTCTCCCTACGTTAGGTCGGATTTCAATAAACGTCTTTCTTATCTCTTAACTATGTGCCCACATAGGTCTAGCTAGTGGATCCATGACACCGGATTCCATGTCTAGCTTACATGGTCTATGTCGGTTAAACACTTATTCCCATCATGTGAGATGTGCATTATGGTTTCTTGAGGAGTTCTATGAAGTGTGGGTAGTAGTATGGGATGCCATCCATGCATTGAACGAGTAGGCTTTGAGAGGGTCAGAGTGAGTTCTCTAAGTCTTAATGGCTAATGTATGAATGTGTCCTTAATGAAGTTAATGAAAAAGGTTAACTTATATGCTTATATGTCTAATGTAAAGATGCATGCTATACTCCTTCGATCATTCAACTTTAGCTTTTGAAGGAGGAATCATGTCACTTGGAATTTCGAAAAGTGAATCCTCTCTTTCAGATCCTGGCCTTTGTAGAACTTGTCTTTGATTGGGATTTCGATTGAAAAGATGTTAGGCCGGTTCCTCATGTGCCTAAGAAGCAGAGGCAATCTCGATTGAAGCCAATTCAACATTTTCCTACTCAATCTTATTATGAGTTACTTCCTTGACATGACTTATTATATATGAATGCGCCTTGTCTATGGTGAATTCAAAGTAGTACTTAGTGTGAGTAGTAAGTAGTATGGGATGCTACTTGCACATTGCACAAGTATGACTTAGAGTTGTCTTAGATATTTGTTTTATGTGATGATGTGACTCATGCAATGTTTATGTCTCTTATATGCTTTACTGTGTAAATGTGAAAATGATGAATGGTAAGTTCACTTATGTTGACCTTAAGGTGGTACCTTAGTGTGGGTGGTGGTATGGGACGCTATCCATGCATTGCACAAGGTATAGCTTGAGGTTACTTAAGGTGAAGGCTTAAGGTAAAGGTAAAGGTTTATATGTGATTTTGTTCAAATGTGAAGATATGACTTATGTGTTGGTTGTGATTGTATAATATGCCTCTTATGTGTATATTCATGAAGTTTTACCAAAATGGCATACAAGCATGACTTTCCAACTAAATGTCCCTTTTAAGCATGTTTTTGCATGGCTATCATACTTAGTTAGTACTTAATTGTGCTAACTCATTCTTCTTCATGTTTTTACTACAAGTGTAGGTTCCGGCAAGTGATTGCATCCTCTCTAGTGAAGCTTGGATTAGAGTTCTCCAAGATATTTTGGGTATGTCCTCATTGGTCGAGGACAAGTGTTTTAGAAGTTCATTTCTTTTTCATGTAATAGACTATTTTAGTTTTCTATTGTAAAGGGCCGTGTCCCTACTCTTGTTCAAAGATTGTGTCTAAGATGGCCATGTGAGATATAGACTTTCGCTTGCGTTTTAAATGAGTATTTTTGATTGTTGGATTTATAAAGAAAGTCTTAATTCCATAATAATTCTAGTATATATGCAATGAATGAGCTATGAGGCTTGTATTAGACCCCTTCGGGGTCTAGTACGTCGTGTCGCATCTAGAGGCTAGCCTTGGGTCGTGACACTATAATTGTCAAAGCTAAAGGAAGCACCTTATGTGCAGGATATATATATATATATATATATGCAAATCCTAAAGGTTAGTGGATTATATACAAATAAAAATATACGTGCTCTTGTTCAAGCTATACTAAGGCGATAGAAATATTTTTAGGTACATCATTCATAAGCCTACTAGATTCCTTAAAATGTCGTCTAAACATTCTAACGATTGTTTATGTACTAAGTACGTGTATTTATATGTTATTTGAAAGCTTTGTATGTTACATATACATATTGGAAATCAGGAGTCTTGAAGGGGCCTATTTAGGTGGTAGTCTTAGAGTCATCTTTCAAATGTACTTGAATAAATATATATACTCTATAACAGCACGATCAACTTAGTAGATAATAGTTCTTATGAATTTTTATTATACTACCAATGGAGTAATGTTAGTTCACAATGATGAGTTGTAGATTTATATACGCTTGAAGCCTATTTAGTTCAATGATCATGTATTCAATGCCTAATTATGTCCTATTCAAATGTTATTTTGATGATTTTCACCCATGAAGGCAAAGGGAAAAGGTAAGAATGAATGTTTCAAAGAATAACCAAAATATTAAAAGAAGTGTAAATTCCACATTGTTCATCGCCTAACAAGAAGGGCATATGAAAAAATGTGTACGACATTGCAAACTCAAAGAGGATCATTGACTCACGAAACGCAAAGGGAGAAGAAGGTGACCATCACTGAAGGTGACAATACTTGGAGAAAAATTGAAGGCTTGAAAGGAAAACAAATTGGTGCCGGGTGATCTGCCAAATGTGAAAGAAAGACTCAAACGAGCTTGCCGACTAAGGTTCAAACACCTAAAGCTTAAATCAAGAAAGAGGTGAGCTGAGGAGCAGTTGGCTATTCGTTGAATATGACTCTCGAGCCCAACTAACGTCACCCCGTGGGTCATACATTGAGTTTTGGCCCATATTTTTGGGAAATTATAAATACCTCAAATGAGAGAGAAAATTTAAGTTTTTTTCCGAGAAGTGAAAATTTTTTTAGAGAGAGAAACACTTATTTTGTGAAGAACATTTTTCTAATTTTGGGGGTTTTCAACTTTGCTCTAGAAATTGAAAAATTGAAAAATTGAAGTTGAAATCAAAGTGGGTATAACGTTTAATTGTTTATTTCATGTTCCCATGGTTGTTTTCATGCAAGTTATAATTTCATTATTCTTTGTGATGGGAGGCTAAAACCCCAAAGTCTAGGGGTCAAATTATGGGGTTTAATGTTGATTTATTGTTGTGTGTATTGTGTAATCCTCTATTTTATTGTTGTTCATACATATATTTTGGCTAATTAGCATGGGGTTAACATCTGGGTTAAGGTTGTAAAACTTAATTCTTACTTCTAATCTCTGATTGATGCTCGAAAGAGATTCATTAAAGTGGGTGATTAGTTTGATACTTGCAATATAGGTTTGATATATGTAATTTACTTGAAAATTGAGATTATGGGTCAGATCTATTTGCCTTATTTCTAAATCGAAAAACAGAATAGTGTAATGTATTGGGTTGTTTAATTTTTCACATAGATGAGACCAAAAGGAGATTCTATGAAATCGAAAGAAGATTAGTGTAATTGAAGATGACTTAGACTATTCATCGATGTTCATCACTATAGAGCAACAAAACTACCTCTATATGACATTGATTTCAAATCCCCGCACCTTAGATTACTTTTTACTTTTTTTAAAAAAATCAATTTAATTGTAACTATTGAGAACAAAACCCTTTTCCTAAATTTTGTGGAATCATCCACCAACTTGTTCTTATTTCTAAAAATAAATGAATTTATATTTAAAATTTCTTGATAGAATTCTCTATATTATATCATTGTATGTGGAAATCAACCCCAACTCTTATTTGGGTAGTTATATTAATGATGATTGTTTAGTATTTGGAATGGTTATAGAGAGTTGTTTGGCAGTTATTAAAATTAGTGTTGTTGCCGGGGAATGATGGATGTGAATTGCATTTGAGAAATTAGTTTGTAGATTTATTTAATTGTACTAGATTGTTGCTTGGTGTGGTGGTTTTTATGAGAGGTAGATGTACACTCATTTGAGACTTATTTATTTTAAAAATTATTGTCCTCAATCATAATTTTATCCTGTTCTAAAAATAATTTGATGATTTGTAGCTATGCTTGATAAGGGACAAGTCAAGGATGAATGTTCTAAAGAATGACCAAAAATATGAAAAGAAGTGTAAACTCCACATTGTTGATCGCCTAAAAAGAAGGGCAACTCACCCAATGGATACTCCCTAGCCCTAATTGACATTGCATAACATTTGATGTAATTGAGGCAGGAACTCAAAGAAGAACGATGACTTGCCGAACGTAAAGGGTGAAAAGTTGACCATTGCCGCATGTGATAGTACTAGAAGAAAAATTCAAGGCTTGAAAGGCATAAAAAAGTGGTAATCGGTGATACATTAAATGTTAAAGGAAGACTAGAACAAGCTCGCCGATTGAGGTACAAACACCTGAAGCCTAAAGCAAGAGAAAGATGAGCTAAGGAGCAATTGGTGATTTTCCTAATGTGATTGTTGATCATGACTAACGTCTTCCAATGGGTCACCCAATTAGTTTTTCGCTAACTTTTGGGAAAGTTATAAATAGCCCAAGGCAAATAGAAAATAGAGTTTTTTCGGAGTTTTAGTTTTTCAGAAGTTTTTGAAGTGTATGAAAGAGAAACTCCTTTTACTTTTTGAAGAACACTTTTCTAGTTTTGGAGTTTTTCAACTTTGCTATAAAAATTGACAAATTCAAGTTGAAATTGAAATGATTATTTCTTATAAAGTCATAGTTTCATGTTATATCACTACCCAAGGGTACCCCCTACACGTAACATGGCGCGTAACACCCCTAAAGACACTATGTAAGCCACTTAGCATATCATCACATAAGTAAAGAACAATAAAGAGTAAAAACACATTTTCAAGTCTTAAGAAGTTTTCATAAAATCAAAGCGGAAGTCTAGACATTGTCTCATTTAGCCATCTATTACAATCGAAGTTTCAAAATAGGGTCACAACCCTTACAATAGAAATTTGAAAAGTCTAATACAATGAAAGAAAAGGGAAAACAAAACATCACTCGCCCTCGAATCCATGAGGACTCACCATAAGCTAGGAGAATAGTCGATCCAAGATTGTATCAAGGGAAGAACACCTCAAAATTCGGAACCGACACTTTTTAGAAAAATGTAGAAGAAATATGGGTTAGTACAAAAATGCACTAAGTATGATAACCATGCACAAAAATCCTTGAAATCATGCTAAAAAGGACATTTTAGTTGAAATGTATGCACTTTACCAAGTTTACAGTTCATCATGAAAATTAGTGTAAAAGCATAAGATACAAACATATTCAACATCTTGATCATCATATCATAATGGAAACAAACCATAAGTACCCTCAAAGCATCCTTGTGCAATGTATGAATAAGATCCCATACTCCTACCCACACTAAGAAAAGCTTATTAAGTGATTGTAGTTCATAACTCCAACTCTAGTTCATAACTCCAACTCTAGTTCATACTATCATAGTGGGATTAGCTTTAACCGACATAAACCATGAGAGCTTAATCATGGAATCCGCTGTCTACCCCACACCGAAAAGCGGTTGTCCTACTTGCCTAAGGTAGAACTATACGCATAGCTTAGGTAGATCCACTAGCTAAAGACCTATGTGTGCACATAGTTTACGGAATAAGGAGATTTCTTCTAGAAACCTGGAGTCAACTAATGTAGAAGGTTTCCATCTCATGAGATACCTACTTTGGGAATTCGGACTCAACTAGTGTAAAAGGAACCCATTGGGAAAGTCGGACTTAACTATCGTATAAGCTTCCATCTCATATTCATATCCACTCGGTGCTAAGCATTAATTCCTATTGAGTTCACATTAAGTCTTGACTTAAGTTAATAATTATGGAAGAATGCCTTGACATCCCATCCAACATACTAAAACTAAAGCTCCTAGATTCAATAGGTGAGACTAGTCTTCAAACATAAGAATCACTACATGTGACCAACCTTTCACATTTTATGACATTCATACCTAAGTGTGTACATGAGGATAATCATCCACTCAACATAACAATTAGATTAAAATGTATTCACTTTACTCTCAAAGCAATCTAGTTGTATACACACAAGTATCATACACATAGCTGATTTTCATGTTTTTCCCTTCAGGGCTAAAGATCACATTCAACAAACCTTTGTTAATTACTACATTAGATGTAGATGTTAACATGATTCAAATAACTAAACTACTGTAAGTACAGTTTTATAGTTACTACAATTCACCCAAATCACAAGTCATAAATTAGGGTTATAGAGGTTTCATGGATTCATGGGAGATTTTCTCATAAAAAATATAATAATCAACAATTAAATCATAATATATGATAATTAAATCAATGAAATTTTTTTTAGAAAGAATCCATGGCTTGGAGTGAAAACCCTAGGTTTTGGAGATGTTTCTACTTTGAAATTGAGAGTTTGAGGAGTTCATGGATGAAAGCTAACCATGAATCAAAACTACCATACCTTAGATAAATAAATCCAACAAAATCGTGTGAGAAAGCCTCCTTCTTCAAGCCCTAAATTGATCTTCTTCTTCTTCTTCTATGGAGTTTTTAGAGAGAAGATTTTGGAGAGGGTTAAGTTGGTTATGATTTTGGGTTTGGGATTAATGAAGTATGTGCGGTAGTTAAAGTCTTAAAAGGTCTTATATAGGTCTAAATAATCAATATAAAGCGACTTTACACTTAACTAACTAAGCTAGGAATTTACCTTATTACCCTCACCTTGGCCGAGACTTGGCAGTGTTGCAGGCATGACCTACGCCTGGGACCTACGGTCCATGAATGGACCTAGTGGCCGTCCTGCAGGTCCATAGGTCATGGCCTACAACTTGATTTTGAGGGCTTGACCCACGACCTCCACCTACGGGGCGTGGGTAGACCTACGGGGTGTAGGTTGCCCTCGTGGTTTACTGCCCAGGCAGCTTTCTAGGTCTTTTCCTCAATGACCCATGGTTGCTCCTTGGGGTTTAGGCCTTGACATTATAACACTAAACCATGAACTTTTAAGGTACAGAGAGGTATTTTTAAGGCTCTAATTCTAATGTCAATCTCTAGCTTAGCCTACTAGTTTTATGTTAGACACTAGTTTAGTCTACAAGTTTCCGAAATGTTACATGTTGCCCATGGCTGATTTCATGCAAGGTATAATTTTTTAAAATTTTTGATGGGTGGTTAAATACTCATACGGATTGGAGGTGAACCTCTAAATGAGAATTTTTTGAGGTTTCAGAGATTAATCTTGCAATGTCAAACACATGGTATTCCAGATCATTTATTGTTGCAATACTTCTATTGCAACCTTGATTCAGTCATTAAAGGTGTGACTGATCAATTTGCCTAAGGTGGATTAATGCGACAACCTTATAAAGTAACAACGTTGTTTCCATATTACATGACCAAGGTCAACCGAGCATGGTATATTAGAGAAGATCAAGTGTCTGCTCTATAATTGAGAATGAGCAAAGAACAAATTGATAAGGGCAATGAGCGAGATAAAAACATTGCCAAAATGATGACTGAGCACTATTTGTTGTCTAGACATGTCATGAAAGGTGGATTGAAATCATTAAACATGGTTAGAATAAGTAGTGGGCAGTGCCTTAGGATTACAAGTTTGAGGAATTATACAATGAAGAAGTTCAATCTTTGGAAAACCAAATGGTGGATTCTCACCCAAACTACAAAAGACAGGGTGGGAATCAAGGTTGGAACAAGAAAAGAGATAGTGGTTGGAAATATTACAGAGGTGGAAAGTGGAGAGATAGGGAGGCTGAAAAGGATAGGTATGTTCATCCTTATGATCGTCCACGACCAAAGGACCTTGCTGGCACAGAAGGAAACTTAACTAAGGACGTGCTAACAAGGATAAGGTTGAAGGGTCTGACAAGGTACCGAAAGAATTGAAAATTACTTCTCCACCTTATCTCAATCAGTGACCTATCATTCAATGTCTATCAAACAGTTGGAGAATCGAATGTGCCAAATCTCCACCCATCTCAATTTGAGGTAAAAGAGAACATTTCCTAGTGAGACCGTCGCAAATCCTAAAAATGAATATTTAGAAATTGAGGACTATGTCGTGTCACAACGTTAAATAAGGTGCTTCTTGGGAGTAAACCCAAGTTTTTACTTTTTTTATTGGTTTCAATAATGTGTGTTGTTAGTGCAGGTATAAAGGAAATCAAAGTGTTGCAAAGTAAAGATAGTTGATGCCAAAACCATATTAGTGATCCATCGATGGCATTATGCTGACTCATTATTGTCCAATTTTTGAGCTGGGAAAAGTGAAAAAGTGTACCATAAACTTAGGCGATGTGAGCTCCAAATAGGGGTCCACCGAAGTACACTATGCAAACTCCATCGACTTCGCTGAATAAGCCTTCAAGTTTTGTATCCGTTAACGCCTTTTTCATGAGCTTTATCTTCATTTAGTAATGCACCAAATTCACTAGGCAACATTAGTCAGGACCGACGATTGCACCTGGTATACAAAAAGTCCAAGGGTCTTTTCCTTTTAAAGAAGAAACCCTTTGTTATCTTTGAGCTACTTTTTTCCCCTAAGCTTCCAGTATTGCATTGTAGTGTTATAGTGCCTCTTTTGTGTGCTTTTCAAGTACTGAGAGTGTTTTGTCTTGCATGAATTTTTGAACCAAACCCTAGTTTCCATCATTTTCTTGTGCTTTCTTCTACTTGAGGTTGGTGTTTAATTCATATTTTGTTGTTTGAGTGTAAAATTGTGCTTTTATATATCGACTAAAGGTCATTTGAAATGTGTTGTTGGTTGATTTTGTTGGGTAGTTCAGCATTGTTAGTATTGAATTGTACCCATGAGTTAGTTTTTCTAATTTATGCAGAATATAGCTTAAATTAATTGTGTTGGTTAATTGTTAAAATTGAGTTCTCATATGTGTTGGGACTTGGTTGAATTTGATACAGGTGAAGTCTGATTAGCCTAATGTTGCGCATATTGCATGTGTCATGACCCAGGGGTACCCCCTTAGATGTAACATGGTGTATAGAACCCCGAAGGACTCCATACAAGCCACTTAGTCCTCATAACATAAGAAATAGATCAATTTAGAGTAAACCAATATTTCTAGTCTAAAAAGTTTTTTCATAAAAGAAAGCGGAAGTCTAGACACTTTGTCTCGTCATAGCCATCTATTAAAATATTGAATGAAATAGGGCCTAGCCCATACAACATGTCCAAAAAGGGAAAGTACATGAAATAAACTAGACATAAGAAAATCCGTCCTCGAACCATGAGGACTCACCAAGCTCAGGAACACTCAAATCCAAGCTCTAGCCACAAGTATGATCACCTCTAGTGCTGGACCCTACACTTGGGAAAAATGTAGGGAAAGTAGGTGTTAGTACAAAAATGCACCAAGTATGATTGAAACATGCAAAAAGGGACATCTCATTAGAAAACATGCAATTACAAAGGTTAAACATCATCATAGAGATAGTTGGAAAACATAATGCAAAACATCATCTTCAATGCAAGCTAGCATCATATTTAAAGCCTTATCATATTTAAAACATCATCTTCAATGCAAGTTGATTATTTAACTTCTTGTTATTGTGGTAAATAAGCATTAACCGGCATGAGACCATGTGAGTTTCACATAGAATTCGGTGACTCCCACACCGAAAAGGGTTGGTCTAGTTGCCTAAGGTAGAACCAATATTTTTAGCTTAGGTGGATCCATTAGCTAAATATCCTACGAGGGCACGTAGTTTATGGTATAAGGAGATTGTTACTAGAAACCCGACCTATCTACGGGAGAGCTTTCATCTCAAGAGATTTCTAACCCGACCTTTCCACGGGAGAGCTTTCATCTCACACAATATCTACTCGATGCTAAGCATTAAATCCCACGGAGTAGTTAGATCTTTATTAACTTCATTACTCATGAAAGGGTGCCCTTGGCCTACTGATTCAAGTTACATCATTAGGATAAATCTTTAATTATTCAGGAAAGGGTGACATTGGCCTACTGATTGAAGTTAGGTCATTAGAATAGCTCTTTTATGTTACTCATGAAAGAGTGCCCTTGGCTAACCAATTTAAGGTACATCATTAACTCAACTCTTTAGAAATACTCATGAAAGGGTGCCCTTGGCCTACCGATTCAAGGTAGATCATCAATTAAACACTTTAGACCATGCGTGAGCAACTATCACCATCCATGTTCTAGTTATGAAGGTTCTTTAGCCTTTTTATTCAATTAGGTGAGAAAGCCTTTCCAAACTATTAATCTTCATTAAGTGAGAACTCTTTCACATTATGCTCAATGTGTATTATGAGAATGTCCTTTCAACAACACAACAACAACAACAACATTCTTGACACTTTACTTTCAAAGCATCAATAAAACAATTATGTAGATATTATAGAAAATGCATAATCTCATACTTTCAATCAACCCATCTAGAATAAAGGCATTAGACATGGATATCATTATAATCCATGTAACCCAATCACTACATGCATAATTTCAAAACATTCTTCTTTCATCAACAAAGACCCACATCACAAGTTACAATTGAATAACATGGGGATTTCATGGGTTCTTGTGGATTCATCATAAAAACCACAGGAAATCATCAATTCATACATAATATAACATAATTCAAACATTAGAATCATTTTTGAAAGGAACCCATGACTTTGGGATCAAACCCTAACTTTTAGGGATTTCTATATTTGAAATTGGGGTTATGAAGGGACTCCATGGATGAAGGACAACCATACCTTAACAACAAAGCCCTATGAATTTGGTGTGAAGAACTTTGCTTTTTGAACCCTAGCTTTCACTTCCTTCTTCTTCTTCTTCTTCTTTGAGTATCTAGAGAGAGAATATTTTGAGAGGAGAGCTTTTGGGAATTAATTTGGGTTTCTGAAATAATGAGTTGAATGGGTGGAATTTTGGGTTAAAATGACTTATATAGTGACCCTAAGTTAAGGCAAAACGACCTCAATTAAGTTGGACTAAAACCGGAATTACCCAAAACAGCCTTCACTTTAAGTGAGCTGCCAGGTCTCATGTAGGGCCCCACGAGCCATGTTCCCCTTTGTGGACTTGAGGCAGTGGCTTGACAACAAGTTCCTTTATTCCACAATCCCAAGGCATTTTCATGAGTGGCTCCACGAGTCGTGGTCCCTCTATTGAGCCTTTAGGCAATGGTTTACCACCATGCGTTGGCCTCTCAAGTGATGAAGGCATCATCACGAGCCTTCCCACCAGCCGTGGTCTTCACCACTGGCTGTGAAGTGGCGCATAGAGATGATCCAATGTTGGGCAGCCTTAGGGAGGCTACTGCCTCATCACCACGAGTGGCACCACGTGGTGTGGTGACCACCATGAGCCGTGAAGGCTCACGTGGCATGGTGGGCAGTACCTTGGGAGCTTTGGGCAGCGTTTGTCCCTTTCCCTTGGCTCTTACCCTCTTGCCCTTGGCCCTAGGCCACCTTCATGACTCTAACTCTCACGTTTAGCTGTAGTTTAGCCTACTAGTGTTCGGGGTGTTACAATATCTCCCTCTTGGAAACATTCATCCTCGAATGACGATCTAGACACCTTACGGAAGTAAAGACTCAAGACTAGCTACCCATCATGCAACATCAAAATAATGCATAATTCTAAAGAGGAAACATCAACTCCAACTTAAACATAATCAATGCATCACAAGGAAGTAGGAACTACATCTAACAACCCATTATCCATGAAACATTTAAACATTTCTCATGTTCTTAGGAGGAATTACCTTCACCAAACTAAAAGCATACTCAACAAAACTGTAACAACCCGAAAAATCAGTAGGCTAAACTAGAGTCTCATTGTGTGGGTTGGTGTAACTTCAAGTCGATTTTTAGGTTGAGTTAGAGCTAAATGAGAGGATTTATGTAACTTCCGGAGATGTTTAGACTAAGATAGAACTAAAATGAAGGTAAGGACCTAAACTACCAAAGAAGGGTGAAGGAGAACTTGTTTCTCTTTGGATTTAGTTTGCGATTAGCAGCATGATCGCCCAAGTGACTTGGCGATGCGCCAAAGTGAACTTGGGTCTCCTAGTGGTCTGTCCCCCTTAGCCTAGGTTCTGGAAAAATGGGTGAGATAGGTCGTGGGTCGCCGAATGTGTTGGCGATTCACCCAACATACCACCCATTCACCTAGTGAGCTGCTTATTTTTGGAGCTTACTGAAAATTTAGGAGAGCCAATGGCTCATTAGATGAGTCGTCTGGTGCCCTTGGAGTGCCAAGGAGGGCCAAAGGGCGAGCTCCAGCGGGCCAAGTACAAAATTTTAAAGTTAAGTTCGGGTCTTTAAGTAATCGCTCCAAAACTTAAACCAACACTTTACAACTCTTTTCCTAACAAGTATATATACGTTTTAAGGTCAAATTTCCTTCAATTTAGTTAATCCCACTTAATAAAAGAAGAAACCCAAGAACATCATCATTCTCTCAAAAATTCTCTCTTTAGACTCAAGAAGAAAAAGAAGACATTGGATCTAGGGTTGCTAGAGTTTCAAAGTTCTTCCCCAAAATTCTTGGAGTTCTTTAGACAAGGTATGGTTGCTTTTCATCCTTGGGTAGCTATCACCCAAGGATCCCCTTCAAATTGTGTTTTCAAGATATCAAATCCCCCAATCTAGGGTTTTCAATCTTCAACATGGGTCTTCTTAATGAATTTTTATTAATAAATTATGGTTGGTTATGATGAATTGTGTGTAGATTGATGGAGTATTGATGTTGTTCACTCAAAATTGCCCATAGACCCATGTCTTTCCCATATTGATAAATCATGAACTTATGTTATGGGTTGGTTGAGATTATGGATATGTAAATTGAATATGTTTATGTTGATTAAGCTATTGAATCATGAATTCCTTCTATATTATGTAGTAATTGTATATAGTTGGGTTGATTGTGATTTCAAGACCCTTGAAGGGCAAATGTATGAAGGTTATGCCTTTTATTGGGAATTATGTATGATTTTGTGATGTACTTAGATAGTAATGATTCTATATCTATTGTGTTGTTGTGGTATTGATGGAAAGATCCTTCATCCCTATACCCCATACACTTGGTTATGCATGAAGTATGTAGGTATGTTTATGATAAGCTTGTTGTGTTGATTGGTAGGATATTCTCATGATGACAATACGACTATAATGTGAAAGGTTTACTCACATGCTAATGTTTCTAAAGTGAAAGGAGAATTCTCACTGAAGGAACCTATGAGCTATTATGATGTTATGTTGGCATGGGTGCCTGGTGTATTCTTTTATGAATGTGAACTTAAGTAAAGACTAAATGTGACTTTTAAAGGGAGTTGTGCATAGAACCGAGTGGATAGGACTATGAGATGGGTTCCTTCATGCTAGTAGTTGGGTTCCCAATATGGTGTCTCATGAGATGGAAACCTCCACGTTAGTAGTCAAGGTTTCTAGTAGCAATCTCCCTATCCCATAATTGTGTGACCACATAGGTCTTAGCTAGTGGATCCACCTAGAAACTAAAATGTACTTTCTAACTTAGGAAAGTAGGACACCTCTTTTCGGCGTAAGGTTAGAACATTGGATTCCATGTTGCTGACATGGTCTATGTTGGTTAATGTTATTCATCCCTATATGATATGAATACAGACTATGGTAAGAACATGGACTTTAACTATGACTTCTTAAGGGGTATTACTTAGTATGAGTAGGGGTATGGGACTACACTTATGCATTGCACAAGAACACTCTAAGAGGGGTTATGGTGAGGTTTTCTTATGATTATGATGACTTATGTATTATGTATGAAAGGTATGTATGAATGTAATGTTGACTTCATTTGTTATAAGTTATGAATATGAATGTCTTCTCTTTTTATGCATGTTGGTTATGACTATGGTAAGGTATGCTATGTATGTTATTGGTGGCCTAAAAGTTATATTTAGCTTTTGGTAGGGTTATGGGATCTTACCTTTGCATTGCACTAGTATGACCTTGGTTTGCTTATATGTTGGTTTGACTTGTGTTTCTTCATAAATGTGCATATTGGCTTTTATAATTGATAAATGCATGATTTCAAGTAAATGTCCCTTTTATGTCTGATTTAAGGTTTATGCATGGCTTCCATACTTAGTACAATTCATTGTGCTTACCCATATTTTCTACTTTACTATAAGTGTAGGTTCCGGTTGTTGAGACTACTACTTCTTCAAGTGAAGCTTGGGTCGACTATTCCCTAGGCATGGTGAGTCCTCAAGTTCGAGGACAAGATGTCATTGATTCTAGTTTATAGTTTACTTCCTATGTTCAAGACTATATTGTATTTTCTATTTTTGGAGACTTTATTGATGTAAAGGGATTTGTCCCCATTTGTACTCTTATGTTAGATGGTGGATGAGAGAAGTCTAGTTCCTATTTTCGTTATGAAAAGAGCTTTACTTCGATTGTATAGTTTTTAATTTTTCCTCATTATTCTATGTGTTTATGCTATGATGATGCTAAGGGCTTGTACGAGATCCCTTCGAGGTCAACTACGCCATGTTACTCCTTGGGGGTTGCCCGAGTCGTGACAAACTTGGTATCTGAGCATAAGGTTTGGGATAATGTTAGGTTGATGTCTCATGAACCATGTCTAGTAGAGTCTTGTTAATGAGTGTGAAGGGCACCACACTTATGAATGAGAGGCTATAAGATCCTTAGGAACTTTCCATTTCTCCCATTATTCTTTAGTCGTGCCTTTAGAGTCTTAACTCTATAACGTCCTTTTCCTAACCCATTTCTTGTGCATATAGGAATATGAATACAAGAAGAGAGGCCGCAAAAAGAGTGGAAGAGGAGATTGCTAATGATGATGGAGTTCCTCCCTAAGGTCGTCAAGGACCTCAAGCTCCTCAAGCTCCTAATGATGAGAGGGCTATGACCAATGTGGAGATAAGGACGACTCTCCAAACATTGACTCATTCTCTAACGGCTTAAGTCACTAGGGAAACTAGAGTCCAAGTGGACCCTAATGCAAGCACAACTGCTTCTAGGATAAGGGATTTGACAAGGATAAATCCCCCTACCTTCTATGGCTCCAAAGTGGATGAAAACCCACAAGGGTTTATTGAGGAGGTGTTCAAAGTGCTAAATGCTATGGGAGTATCTCCGAGAGAGAAGGCGGAAATAACCGCCTATCAATTGAAAGATGTGGCTCAAGTGTGGCATTAGCAATGGAAGGAAGAGAGATCCATAAGATCGGGCTCGGTTGATTGGGGAGTGTTCAAGACGGCCTTCCTTGATAGGTTTTTCCCCTTTGAGTTAAGGGAGAGAAAGATGTAAGAACTCATCAACCTACGCCAATGAGGTATGAGTGTGAAGGAATATAGCCTCAAGTTCACCTAATTGTCTAAGTATGCCCCAACCTTAGTGGCAGACTTTAGGGCTAAAATGAAAAAAATTGTTATGGGGATATCCGACCTATTGGTGAATGAATGTCGGTCGGCTATTCTTATTCCAAGCATGAACAACTCACATCTTATGGTTCATGCTGAGCAAATTGAGGAACAAAAGCTCAATCAAGTGGGTAGAGAATTGAAGAGGGCAAGAGTTGATGATGGAAATTCGTCTAAGAGTAGGTTTGAGGTTCAAGAAAAACCAAGGTTTAAGAAGAGGTTTTCTAATGAAGGCACTTCTAACACTCCTAAGGTCAACAAAGAGAGGGTGCCTACTCCTAAACCACAAGGTGGTAGTGGGGGTGGTCCTTATGTTGATAGACCTACTTGTGCAAAGTGTGGAAAAAAGTACGATAGCAAGTACCTTGTGGGCACGGATGGGTGTTTTAGTTGTGGTAAAAGTGGGCATATGAAGAGGGATTGCCCCATGCTAAGGGCTCAAGGAAGAGAGGGCAAGCAAGTTCCTCCTTGTGGCTCAAATTTCGATCCTCCCAAGAAAAATCGCTTTGATGCTCTCTAATCTAGAAGTGATCAAGAGGGTTCTCCTGACGTCGTTACCGGTATGTTACAAGTATTTTCCATTAATTTTTATGCATTGTTAGATCCCGGTACCACTTTATCATTTGTTACACCTTTAGTGGGTATGGAGTTTGATGTACTCCCTATAAAGTTAGAGGAACCTTTTTCGGTTTCTACCTCAATAGGTTACTCGGTTGTAGCTAAAAGAGTTTATATGGATTGTCCTATTTCTTTATCTCATAGAGTCACTTTGGTTGATTTGGTAGAATTAGATATGTTGGACTTTGATGTCAAATTAGGGATGGATTGGTTAACAAAGGTAGTAAAGTTTCAATTTCCAAATGAGCCCATTTTAGAATAGAAGGGGGGAAACTCTATTCCTAGAGGTCATTTTGTTTCATATCTAAAAGCTAGAAAAATGATTTCTAAGGGGTGTATCTATCATATTGTGAGAGTTAAAGACCTTGAGTCCGAGAATGCTCCTTTAGAGTCGGTCCCCATAGTAAGGGAATTTCCGAAAGTCTTTCCCGATGACTTACCCGGAATCCCTCCTGAACGGGAAATAAACTTTGACATTGATCTTTTGCCGGATACAAAACCCATATCAATTCCCCCTTACCGGATGGCTCCGGCCGAATTGAAGGAACAACTCAAGGATTTTCTAGATAAGGGTTTTATTCAACCAAGCATAACCCCATGGGGTGCCCCGATATTGTTTTTGAAGAAGAAAGATGGGTCACTTAGGATGTGTATAGACTACCGCCAATTGAACAAGGTCGCTATAAAGAACAAGTACCCTTCTCTCTAGAATTGATGATTTGTTTGACCAACTCCAAGGGGCAAGTTACTTTTTGAAGATTGACTTAAGGTCGGGCTACCATCAACTTAGGGTGAGAGGGGTTGATATTCATAAGACGGCCTTCCGTACAAGATATGGTCACTATGAATTCCTATTTATGTCTTTTGGTTGCCCTAGCGACATTCATGGATCTTATGAATAGGGTATTTAGGCAATATCTTGATTTGTTTGTGATCGTCTTTATTGACAATATTTTGATCTATTCAATAAGTGAGGGTGATCACATGAAGCATTTGAGGATGGTATTGCAAGTCCTTAAAGACTACCAATTGTGTGCTAAATTTAGTAAGTGTGAGTTTTGGTTAAGGTCGGTTGCTTTCCTCGGTCATATTGTGTCTAGTGAGGGTGCTGAGGTTGATCCTAAGAAGATGAATGCGGTCAAGATTTTTCCTAGACCTCTATCTCCTACAGATATTATAAGTTTTTTGGATTTGGCCGGATATTATAGAAGATTTGTTGAGGGCTTTTCCTCTATTGCTTCTCCATTAACGGCTTTGACCCAAAAGAGGTCTAAATTTGAGTGGTTGGAGGCTTGTGAGAAAAGCTTTCAATAATTGAAAGATAGACTTACCTCCGCTCCGGTGTTGACCTTGCCGGAGGGTACCGATGGATTTGTAGTATATTATGACGCTTCTCGAGTAGGTTTGGGAAGTGTCCTTATGCATCGGGGTAAAGTGATTGCCTATGCTTAGAGGCAACTTAAGGTACATGGAAAAGAACTATTAGACTCATGATCTCAAAATAGCAGCGGTGGTATTTGCTTTGAAAGTATGGAGGCACTACCTATATGGGGTCCATGTAGATGTCTTCACCAACCACAAGAGTCTTGAATATGTTTTTACCCAAAAAGACTTGAATCTCTTACAAAGAAGGTGGTTAGAGCTTTTGGAGGATTATGACATGAGTGCCCTTTACCACCCCAGCAAAGCTAATGTAGTTGCGGATGCCTTAAGTAGATTGTCCATGAGTAGTGTGGCTCATGCAGAAGATGAGAAGAAGGAATTGGTTCGTGATGTGCATAAGTTGGCCCGTTTGGGTGTCCAACTAGTGGATTCCACCAAGGGTGGAGTTATGGTACATAATTGTTCTGAATCGTCCTTTGTAGTTAATGTGAAGGCTAAGCAACACCTTGATCCTATTTTAATGGAGTTGAAAGAATCGGTTCTCAACAAGTCCGTTGAGGATTTCTCCCAAGGAGGGGATGGGTGCTTAGGTACTAAGGTAGATTATGTTTTCCGGAAGTTGATGGCTTAAGAGAGCTAATTTTAGAAGAGGCTCATGGTTCAAGGTATTCTATTCATTTGGGAGCCACCAAGGTGTACCGTGATCTACGAGAAGTCTATTTGTGGTATGGCTTGCAAAAGGATATAGTGGGTTTTGTAGCCAAATGTCTGAATTGTCAACAAGTTAAGGCCAAACACCAAAAGCCGGGAGGTTTGTCCCAATATATAGAAATTCCCACTTGGATGTGGGAGGATGTAAATATGGATTTTGTGGTGGGTTTGCCTTGCACTCGAAGGCAACATGATTCTATTTTGGTCATTGTTGATAGGATGACCAAATTAGCCAACTTTATCCCGGTTAAGACTTCATTTTCGGCGGAAGACTATGCCAAGTTGTACATCAGTGAGATAGTGAAGTTGCATGGTGTTCCCTTATCTATCACTTTGGATAGGGGTGCTCAATTTACTTCACACTTTTGGAAGGCATTCCAAAAAGGGCTTGGTACCAATGTTAAACTTAGTACCGCTTTCCACCCTCAAATGGATAGTCAAGCGAAAAGGACCATTCAAACCTTGGAGGATATGTTGAGAGTGTGTGTGATTGATTTCAAAGGTAGTTGAGATGATCATCTTCCTTTGATAGAATTTGCCTACAACAATAGCTACCACTCAAGCATTGCCATGGCACCGTTTGAAGTACTATATGGTAGGAGGTGTAGATCACCGGCGGGTTGGTTTGAAATAGGTGAGTTTTCTCTAATAGGTCCCGAACTAGTTTATGATGCAATTGAAAAAGTTTGACTCATTAGAGAGAGGTTGAAAACGGCCCAAAGTCAGCAAAAATCTTATGCCGATAATAGAAGGAGGGAGCTAGAATTTGAAATTGGTGATTGGGTCTATTTTGAAAATTTCACCTATGAAAGGTGTTATAAGGTTTGGCAAAAAGGGGAAGTTAAGTCCCCGATATGTGGGCCCATACCAAATCTTGAAACGTGTCGGGAAAGTGGCATATGAGTTAGACTTACCAAATAAATTGGCCCTGGTTCACCCGGTGTTTCATTTTTCCATACTTAAGAAGTGCATTGGGGATCCGATATCCATCCTTCCTTTAGAGGGTTTAAGAGTTGATGAAAGTCTTTCTTATGAAGATGTTTCAGTAGAGATTTTTTACCGGCAAGTTAAGAGGTTGAGAAACAAGGAAGTAGCTTCCGTTAAGGTTCTATGGAGGAATCACTTTGCTGAGGGTGCTACATGGGAGGCCAAGGCCAATATGATGTCCCGTTATCCTCATCTATTTCCTTCTACTCCTATTCAAACATGATGTAGGTAATTCCTCTTGAGTTTTTAGTACTTTCGGCGTCAAGTACGCAATGTTACTCCTAGGGGGTAGCCCGGGTCGTGACAAAAACTCATACAATACTCATGAACATGTCTAGTTAAATTGTGATGAAATAGCATGTTGGCTTAATATTGTTGTGTTGGAGAAGGTAGTTCCTCCAATGTTTATATGAAATGGTAAATTTGGTGCATAATGAGATGGTAGATGTAGTTCCTACTTTTTGTGTTGCATTGAGCTTATTGATCTAGAGTAGATGTTTCCTCCTATGATTTTTGCATCTTATTGATATGTCATGCATGATGGGTTGCTAGTCTTGAGTCGTTAATCCCTTAAGGTGTTTAAAGTGTCATTCGAAGAAGAATGTTCCTAAGGGGGGATATTGTAACAACCCGAAAAATCAATAGGCTAAACTAGAGTCTCATTGTCTGGGTTAGTGTAACTTCAAGTCGATGTCTAGGTTGAGTTAGATCTAAATGAGAGGAATTATGTAGGTTCCGGAGATGTTTAGACTAAGCTAGAACTAAAATGAAGGAGGTAAACATCTAAAATGAAGGTAAGGACCTAAACTACCAAGGAAGGGTGAAGGAAAACTTGTTTCTCTTTGGATTTAGTTAGCGATTGGCAGCATGATCGCCCAAGTGACTTGGTGATGCGCAAAAGTGCACTTGGGTCGCCTAGTGGGCTGTCCCCCTTAGCCTAAATTCTGGAAAAATGGGTGAGATAGGTCGTGGGTCACCGAATGGATTGGCGATTCGCCTAACCGACCACCCCTTCACCTAGTGAGCTGCCCATTTTGGGAGCTCACTGGAAATTTGGGCGAGCCAAGGGCTCATTAGGCAAGTCGCCTAGTGCCCTTGGCGAGCCAAGGAGGGCCAAAGGGCCAGCTCAAGTGGGCCAAGTACAAAATTTTAAAGTTAAGCTAGGGTCTTTAAGTAATTGCTCCAAAACTTGAACCAACACTTTCCCACTCTTTTCCTAACAAGTATATATTCTTTTTAAGGTCAAATTTCCTTCAATTTAGTTACTCCCACTTAAAAAAGAAGAAACCCAAGAACATCACCATTCTCTCAAAAATTTTCTCTCTAGACTCAAGAAGAAGAAGAAGACATTGGAGCTAGGGTTGCTAGAGTTTCAAGGTTCTTCCCCAAAATTCTTGGAGTTCCTTAGACAAGGTATGGCTGCTTTTCATCCTTGGGTAGCTATCACCCAAGGATCCCCTTCAAAGTGTGTTTTCAAGATATCAAATCCCCCAATCTAGGGTTTTCAATCTTCAACATGGGTCTTCTTCCAAAACGATTTTTTATTGATTAATTATAGTTAATTATGGTTGGTTATGGTGAATTTTATGTAGATTAATGGAGTATTGATCTTGTTCACTCGAAATTCCCCATAGACTTATGTCTTCCCCATACTGATAAATAATGAACTTATATTATGGGTTGGTTGAGATTATGGATATGTAAATTAAATATGTTTATGTTGATTAAGCTATTGAATCATGAATTCCTTCTATTTTATGTAGTAATTTTATATATTTGGGTTGATTGTGATTTTAAGACCCTTGAAGGGCAAAGGTATGAAGGTTATTCCTCTTATTGGAAATTATGTATGAGATTGTGATGTACTTAGATAGTATTGATTCTATATCTATTGTGTTATTGTGGTATTGATGGCAAGATCCTTCATCCCTATACCCCGTACACTTGGTTATGCATGAATTAAGTAGGTATGTTTATGAAATCTTGTTGTGTTTATTGGAATGATATTCTCATGATCACAATACGACAATAATGTGAAAGGTTTACTCACATGCTAATGTTTCTAAAGTGAAAGGAGCATTTTTACTAAAGGAACCTATGAGCTATTATGATGTTATGTTGGCATGAGTGACTAGTGTATTCTTTTATGAATGTGAACTTAAGTAAAGATTAAATGTGACTTTTAAAGGGAGTTGTGCGTAGCACCGAATGAATAGGAGTATGAAATGGGTTCCTTCACGCTAGTAGTTGGATTCCCAATACGATGTCTCATGAGATGGAAACCTCCACGTTAGTAGTCAAGTTAAAATGTACATTCTACCTTAGGTCTTAGCTAGTGGATCCACCTAGAAGCTAAAATGTACGTTCTACCTTAGGCAAGTAGGTCACCTCTTTTCGGTGTGGGAGTAGAACAACGGATTCCATGTAGCTCACATGGTCTATGTCGGTTAATGCTATTCTTCCCTTTATGATATGAATACGAACTATGGTAAGAACGTGGACTTTAATTATGACTTCTTAAGGGGTTATACTTAGTATAAGTGGGGGTATGGGACTTCACTTATACATTGCACAAGAAGACTCTTAGAGTGGTTATGGTGAGGTTCTCTTATGATTATGACGGCTTATGTATTATGTATGAAAGGTATCTATGAATGTAATGTTGACTTCAGTTGTTATAAGTTATGAACATGAATGTCTTCTCTTTTTATGTATGTTGGTTATGACTATGGTAAGGTATGCTATGTATGTTGTTGGTGGCCTAAAAGTGATACTTAGCATTTGGTAGGGTTATGGGATCTTACCTTTGCATTACACTAGTATGACCTGAGTTGCTTATATGTTGGTTTGACTTGTGTTTCTTCATAAATGTGCATAATGGCTTTTAAACTTGATAAATACATGATTTCAACTAAATGTCCCTTTTATGCATGATTTAAGGTTTTATGCATGGCTTCCAAACTTAGTACAATTCATTTTGCTAACCCATATTTTCTACTTTACTATGAGTGTAGGTTTCGGTCGTTGAGACTACCACTTCTTCAAGTGAAGCTTGGGTCGACTATGCCCTAGGCTTGATGAGTCCTCAAGTTCGAGGACAAGATGTCATTGATTCTAGTTTCTAGTTTACTTCCTATGTTCAAGACTATATTGTATTTCCTATTTTGGATACTTTATTGATGTAAAGGGCTTTGTCCCTATTTGTACTCTTATGTTAGATGGTGGATGAGACAAGTCTAGTTCCTATTTTTGTTATGAAAAGAAGTTAACTTTGATTGTAAAAGTTTTAAATTTTTCCGCATTATTCTATGTCTTTATGTTATGATGATGCTAAGGGCTTCTACGAGACCCTTTTGGGGTCAAGTACACCATGTTACTCCTAGGAGTAGCCCGGGTCGTGACAAAAACTTTATGGAGCCTTTATGCAATTTACTCTCAAAAAGCAAATCAAAAGCATGATCATCAATTCATCTCATGAAGTCAATAGACAATTTATACTCAATGCACAACAACATGAGGAAAATCAGTCATGCAATCTCGTTTTATCTCTAAACATAAATTTTTCATGAACATGCATAACATAGGGAAATCATGGAAAACTCATGTAACACACATGACTCACTAAACAAGAAAAACTCAAGAGGAACTCATCATCTCAAGCTAGAATAGGAGTAGAAGGAAAGAAATGAGGATATCATGACATTACATCGGCCTCGGCCTCCCAAGTAGCACGCTCAACTAAAAGATTCCTCCACAACTCTTTAACAGAAGCAACTTCCTTCTTTCTCAACTTCTTAATTTGCCGGTCTAAAATCTCAACCAGAACTTCCTCATAAGGAAGACTCTCAACAACTCTCAACCCTGCTAGGGACATTAAGTATGCCGGATCTCTATCACACTATCATGCATAGAGACATGAAAATTTGGGTACATCGATGCCAACTCATTAGGGAATCCAAGTCCATAAGCAACCTTACCAACACGTCTCAAAGTCTCATATGGCCTACCAACGGGGGCTAGACTTCCCTTTCTTATCTAACCTCATTACACCCTTCGTAGGTGAGATTTTCAAGTAAACCCAAATCATGAAAATTAGGGACACTCAAACGACTTTACTATCTAGTCATACCATATGTAACACTCCACAAACTACTAGGCTAAACTAGAGCTTAATGTGAGGGTTAGAATCATGAATGTACTTCCCTATGACTAAAATTATAGGGTTTCATAGTAGAATGTCAAGGTACGCCCCCCCCACCCCCCCCGCAAGGACCAATCATGGGTCCTTGAGAAGGACCCTTAGAAACTTCCTGGGCAGTCACCCATGGAGGGGACCCATGCCTCATGGGTCAGACCACGCCCATGGGTGAAGGGTCGTAGATCAAGACCCTGAGACAAAAGTCTCTAGACCTAGACAACGCTTCACCAGCACGGGCCGTGGGTCCAACCACGGTCCGTCAGTGAGGAGTCATTGGTCAGGGTCCTTGAAAAAGGCCACAAACACCTACTCACGGTTCACCAGCACGCCATGTGGGTCAATCCACGGACCGTGGTCGTGGCTGGTCACTTGAAACTGCTTTTTCGCAGTTAAATTTGGGGGCACTTTGGGGTTTTTTGGTTTTAATTAATATTAAATGACGTCATTTTATACTAAATTAGATCACATATATAAGGATTTTATGTCACTAAATTAAGTCATCCAAACATTATTTCTAAAATCCCAAAGAACTGATCCTCTCCAAAAAATTCTCTCTCTAAAACTTCAAGGAAGAAGATGAAGGAAGTTGGAACTAGGGTTTGAAGGAGCAAGGTTTTCTACTCAAATTCTTTGGAGATTCATAGATAAGGTATGGTAGTAATTCATCCATGGATAGTCTTCATCCATGGAGTCCCTCCAAACTGTATTTTAAAACTAGTAATTCCCCAAAAGCTAGAGTTTTACTCCAAGTCATGAATTCCTTTATAAAATGATTCAAATGATTTAATTACTTTGTATTATGAATGAATTGATGATTTATTATGGTTTTTATGTTGAAATCCCCAAGAATCCATGAAATCCCCATATTCCCAAATTATGACCTTGTGATGTGGGTGAATTGATAAAAGAAGGATATTATGAGATTATGCTTATAGTAATTGAACTATTTGAATTAAGTCATTATCCATGTCTAATGTAGTAATTCTAGCTGTGTTAATTGAATATGATCCTTGTCATTAAAGGATAAAGCATGATAATTATGCATGATTATTAGACTTATGTATATGCTTTATGAACACCTTGAGAGTAAAGTGATTATGATTATGATAATGTTGTTGAGTTGATTGAAAGACTATTCTCATGAACACATAATGAACATAATGTGAAAGGTTTTCTCACATAATGGAGATTTTAGGTTGAAAGGCCATTCTCACCTATTGAATCTATGAGCTATCTTATGAATTATGTTAGATTCAGTGTCAAGGCATTCTTCCATAAATATGACTTTAAGTCAAGATTTAATATGAAATACGTGGGAATTAATGCTTAGCACCGAGTGGATATTGAAAAATGAGATGAAAGCTTTTACACCAGTTGATTCTGGCTTTCCAAATGGTTTCTCCAAGGTATGTATCTCATGAGATAGAGACCTTCTACCACAGTTGAGTCTGGGTTTCTAGTAACAATCTCCTTATCCCATAAACTACGTGCCCCGTAGGATATTTAGCTAGTGGATCCACCTAAAATCTAACAAACCATGGTCTTACCTTAGGCAAGTAGGACAACCCTTTTTGGTGCGGGTAACACCGTATTCCATGTTAAGCTCACATGGTTTGTTTCGGTTAAGGCATATTCCCACTATGACAAGAATATGAATTATGAACTATGGCTACTCAAGAAGCTTTACTTAGTATGGGTGAGATTATGGGATCTTATTCATGCAATGCACAAGTATTATTTGAGGGTAATTATGGTATGTTTCGCGTATGACATGATGATATATGTAATGAATATATTTATGACATGCTTTTCTATTGTCTTCAAAATGATGCTTTAACTTAGTAAATTGCATGCATTTAACTAAATTGTCCCTTTTAGCATGTTTTCAAGGTTTTTTGTCCATGGCTATCATACTTCGTGCATTTTTGTACTAACTCATATTTTCCTATATATTCCCCAAGTGTTGGGTCCGGTTCTCAAGGTGGTCCTCATTGTGGTTAAAGCTTGGATTTGCTCTTTTCTCCTTAGCTTGTTGGTGAGTCCTTGTAATTCGAGGATAGATGCCATCTTTTTAGTTCTTTCATTGTATTTTTAGTTTCGGACTATTATGTATGGGCTATGGCCTTTTTAATTTTGACTATTGTAATACATGGCTAAATTGAGACAATTCTAGACTTTCGCTTTCCATTATGAAAATTTTGGACTTGAAATACATTTTTTGCTCTTTATTGTTTTGTGCTTATGTTATGATATGCTAAGTGACTTACATGGTGCCTTTCGAGGTTCTATGTGCCTTGTTACATCTAGGGAGTACCCTGGGTCTTGATAAACTTAGTATCAGAGCACAAGGTTTAAAATGATGATAAGATGATATCTCATAAGCCACGTCTAGTAGAGTCTTGTTCATGAGTGTGAAGCGCACCACATTTATGAATGAGAGGCTACAAAATGATTAGGAAACTGCACTTGTTTCATTACTCTTAAGTCTTGTCGTAGAGTTTAACTCTATAAAGTCCATCTCCTAATCCTTCTCTTGTTTCTTCAGGATATGAATACACGAAGGGCTAACGCTAGAAGAATAAAGGGTGACAATGTGAATCAAGGAGATCCTCCTTGATGAGTACTACATTTGGATTTATTTAGAGCTTTGTTTTGATAGTTTTAGTGTCCTCAAATGCCTAATTGATGCTATAAACTGATGTTAAAGCCTTGATTTCCAGGTATGTGGATGAAGCAGCAAAGTAAGGACACTAACAGGCAAAAAGGAATACAGCAAGCTGAAGAAGTAGAGAAAGATGAGCCTCGTGATTGCCAAGACCACTCGATGACTCACCGAGTGGCTCTTCAGTCCGCCTAACCCTCCAGTGTGCCAGCCGTGAGGGAAGAAACCAAGTCAGCGATAGGAAAGAGGAAGTCGGTGATGCACCGATCAGTTCTGCAACGACAAGATTGATCACCCAAAGTTATAGAACTTGAGAATGCTAAGAGCCTATGAATAAAGGCGATAGAAGAGAGCAAAGGGCGGTTCGCCAAACCACTTAGTGAACTCAACTTACCTCGCCTAATGGCCCTTTGTGGATAATATTTGGCGACTATTAATAGAATTTTAAACTATAAATAAAGGAGCTTGCTACCATTTAAAATAGTATTCTTTTGGAGTTTGAGAGTTTTCTTTGAGATTTAAAGGCTTTTTAAGACTCAATTCAGAGGTTTTGCAAGTGGGTTACTGCTTTTCTTTAATTTGGAGCACTCTAAAGGCTTGAATACTCTTACCGAGTTGCTGAATAATCAATTTGGTAACCGTTTTTATCTTTTTATAATGTTTGGCTAAAACCCCAATTCTTGGGGTGTGATTGTGATTATGGGTTAAATTAGCATATGCGTATTATAAATTACTAGTTTAAATGCTATATTGAAGTGGGTTTAATCATTAGTTGAGGTTTAATTTATGAATTGTTGTTGCAAATGCAGTTCTAATTTTATGTTCATAGCTTGCACGAGAGAGAAGTGTTGGGGCTAAGGCTTTTGATTAATGGTTTGTAGGTTTTGGGTTAATGTCGGTTCAGCTCGAGAGAGTGAATCCTAAACCCAATCCTACCCATCTTGCTTGAGAGAGTGGATGAAGTAAGGTGTGGGTTGTTCTTACTTTCTATGCTTGTTGATGTTCGAAAAAAATCACTTGAAGCGGGATAGTTGTTCGAGAGAAAGCTATTTCACTCATAGTTTAGCCTACCCACTTATATTTAGCCATGTATTAGTAGTTTCAATTACCTATATAACAGAATTTGCCTATAATCGATCATATCCCGCGAATTCCTCTCTGTATTGTTATTTCAGTTTTGTGTGACTGTTTTGTATTTAATAATTGCAAACAAAAATCCCCTATCTGACATTCGTGTCAACCCTTTTAATTTGTTTCATGTCTTTTTCGATAATATCTATTCATATAACTAGTTAGATCACATTTTTACTTCATAACTGAACTTTGAACACGTACCGCTCCCTGTGGGTTCGACCCTAACTCATTTGTTGGGTTTTATACTACTTAACGATCATTTGCACCTAGAATTGGATAAGGTGTTCTTGAAACGTTAATCAAAATGGTGCCGTTGCCGAGGAGTGGTGTTGTTTTGAAATTCTTTTATTGAAGTTGAATTGTGATCTTTTTGGCTGTAGTTGAATCAACTTACTTTAGTTTTTGTTTTGTGTTGGTTGTGTTGGACAGAGGAAGAGATGAGCGTAAACGGGAGTAATGGTAGCCAAGTGGGCCACCAAGATGATATTTGGAACCTCAATGATGTAAATGACCCAAATGTTAATTCCCCAATCCAATTGGGGGGTGTTGGTGCAATTCGTATACCTCCAACTGAAGGAAACATTGTTTTTCACATCACTAGCACAACGCATTAGCTCCTACAATTGAGGGGATTATTTGGGGGTTGGCTCATGAGGATCCCCATGAGCATATTTGGAACTTCATGGATGTTTGTGGTCCGTTCTCATTTAAGAACATATCATAAGAATCAGTTCGTCTTAGGTTGCTCTCATTCTCTTTGATGGGTGAAGCTACCAAATGGTTATTTGAGTGGCCAAGAGACTCCATCACCTCTTGGGATGAGCTAATCACAGTATTCCAAGTGAGATTTTTTCCCCCATCGAAGATGATGATGCTTAGAGATATCATCCAAGGTTTTAAACGTTTGCAAGGTGAGCCAATCCATAAGACGTGGCTGAGGTTTAAGAAGTTGTTGCTGCAATGCCCAACTCATGAACTTTAATGTGTTTTTGCAATACTTCTATAGGAGCCTTAAGTCAGTGAACAAAGGAGTTGCTGATCAACTTGTTCCCGGTGGTATAATGAAACAACTCTATAAAGTAGCGTCTCAACTCCTTGATTGCATGAAAAAGATAAATAGGGCATGGTACACTCGTGAGGACCAAGTGTTACTTCTCACTTTTAGAATAACAAAAGATCAAATTAAAAAAGATCAAGAGAGCGACTAAAACATGGCAAAAATGATGACCCAACGGGATATCTTGGCTAAAAATGTCACGGGTGTTGGTATAAAGAGTGTTAATGATGTGGGTGTTGGTGGAGTAAACCCCTATAAAGAAAAATTTGAAGCACTGTACAGTGAAGAAGTGAATTTCCTTGCCAATCAAGGAGGAATTTATCGTGCGAACTACCTAAGACCGGGTGGAAATCAAAGTTAGAAAAGAGATGAGGGCTAGAGAGACCGCGATAGTAATTGGTGTGATTGTAACACCACTTGGAAGGAAAGAGACGGTGATAAGGACAAGTACGTCCCTCCCCATGAGCGTCAAAAGCCCAAGGAATATGTAGGTGGCTGTACAGAACATATGCTCTTACACATTCTCAACAAAGTTGTAGGGTCACACAAAGTGTTGAAAGAGATGAAAGAGGATGTCTCGACTCTTAATCAAATGGTGACCTCTCACTCAGTCTCTATTAAGCAGCTGGAGACCCAAATGGGTCAAATTTCTTCGCATTTGAATCCAAGACAACAAGGGTGGTTGCCTAGTGACACAATGGAAAACCCCAAAAATAAAGCTTGATTTAGTGTCCTCGTCGTACCACAACGTTAAATAAGGCACTTCTTGGGAGGCAACCCAAGTTTTTAATGCTTTAGTTTTTTATTGTGAATAACGGGTGTTGATTGTGCAAGTTGAAAAGTGATTAGTGTTGGAAGATAGATAGTTGGGCAATCCAAAAGACCAGTCGACAACACGCCGAATAGGTCGACGAACCCCGATCTAGACTGCCGTTGGAACCACCAAACTTGAAGGGGATTTCTGTAAAACTCGGCGGACTAAATGCTTAGTAGGTGACTCATCGAACTAGTCGGCGAGGCCAACTTTGTCCATCGTTTGAACCCCCAAATTTGCTGAAGGTCCTATAAAACTCGGCGCATTGCCGAGTGGGTTGGCGAGCATGACTTACTCAGCTGATGGTGCCGCGAGGTGAAAGGTTTAAAGCCAAACGATTTAAAATTTCATAATCCTTCATCTTCTGTGATTTCTAACACTCGTACATTCGCACCTGAACTTTAAATCTTCTATATTTTACTCTTTTTCCAACATTTTTGTGTGATTTCATGCTCGGAATAGGATAACTTTGCCACCTAGCTACTCAAATTCTAATTTCGGCATACACGATTGTTTTCAAAACCCTGTACTTTAAGTTTATGGTTGAAATCAAATGAAATATGTAATTTGGTGTTGTTTGATGTTGGGTAATTGCTTTAATCGTGTTTTATGTGTTAGTTTGCCCATTTTGATTTAAAATGTGTGCCTAAATGTTTAAAGTTTATCGATTCTCGTGTCTTATTTGTTAAAATCGATTCTAATTAAATTGTTGGGTTGCATTTTGTAACGACTCGGAAAATGATAGAGTTAAACTAGAGCCTCACATGTGAGTTTGGAGTCGAGAACTTAATGAAATGATTATATTTGAATTTGACCCAAAAAGTTCCTAAAAATGTGTTTCGGAAGTTA
>JAJOOF010000686.1:0-47179 GCA_029582545.1 Solanum lignicaule
AGCATGCACCCAACAATTTATCTCAACTTGTATTGCAGTCACATCCCAAGAATCTTTCCTCATACTTGATTTTTGTGTTTATTTTGTTGTTTTATCACTTGTTACAAAATTCCCATTTGATATTTGACACTTTCGTGTCACCCCCTTTTATTTACTATCTTTTTGTTCGTTGATATCTTTAGCTACGACTAGTTAGAATGTAAATTCTATTTTTCTATCAATTCTCAAAAATGCTCCCTTGGGACACGACCCCAACTCTTGGTTGGGTTACTATATTATCGACGATCATAGACACTCATACCATAGGATAGTGTCGTTGATCACGATAAGCATCAAAATGGCACCGCTGCCGGGGAGTGGTGTTATTTGAGAATTTTTAGTTCACTAGAGTTTTTGTCTTATTGATCATAGTTTACTAACTTAACTTGTAGTTTTGTTTTCTTATCTTTATGTAAGTAGAGGAAGTGAGTATGGAGAGCAGCACTCGGGAGCTAATGGAGTTTCTTCCATTAGAGATAATGATATTTCGGGAGCGTATCCTCACCTTCAAGCAATTCGAGGGTGAACGGATCCACAAGTCATGGGCAAGGTTTAATGAACTGATCAATCAATGCCCAAATCATGACATTCCCAACATAGTTGTTCTTGACTATTTCTACAGAAGTCTTGGTCCTGGAAACAAAAGGTTGGTCGACCAACTCATTGCGGGAGGCATTGCAAAATAACCATATGTGATAGCAGCTCACTTGCTTAATCAAATGGTTGAAACGAACCGATAAGTGGAAAAGGACTTCATGTTAGCCGCCCTAGTGGCTCAGATGGATGAGTTGGCTAAAAAGATGGCAAAGATTGAAATCCAGTGTAAAAGGAAGGATAAATACATCCCTCCTCATAAGAAAAGAAGTCTCAAGAACAATGAGGTTAAACGCCTTGAGGGAATGCTTTCAATAATTCTCCACAAGGTGACTGAGCAAGATAGAGAGCTCAAAGGAATGAAAGAAGACATTGAAGGAATGAAGCGGATGATTTGGTCTCATTCCAGAGCTGTTCAGCTGCTCGAGAACCTCATGGGCTATGCGTCGCACGATCTCCACCTGCAACAAAACTGGGGGTTGCCTAGTAATACCATGGCTAACCCCAAAAATGAAGTTTGAGTGCTGACTTGTGTCGTGCCACGACGTTAACTAAGGCGTTGTTTGGGAGGCAACCCAAAACCTTTACGTGCTTTAGTTTTATTCTATAAATAATGGTGTATTAATTTTGCAGGACAAAAAGTGGAGAATGAATTAAAAATATGGGTTGGTAATTAATAGTCCCACTCGGCGAGCAACCGAACTATTCGGCGACTTAGATCTAGACTGCCAACAGACTCAAGATCCAAGCTACAGTTTGTAATAATCGGTGGCGAGGGCAACCACTTGGTGTAACCCTGAATCATTCAGCAGTACAAACTAATATCGCCGAATGAGCAACAACTAGACAATTTTTAAAGGCCAATAGTTTCAAAAATGGAAAAATGTTCATTTTCTACTCAATTTCTACTGTCGAAAAATCGCACCTAGTATGTAATTTTCATTATCTCTACACTCCTAGTATTTTAGTTGTCGATTAGTGCTAAAGCATGGGATTACATTGCTTCCTTTCACTTCAACACAGTTCAAGCATCATAAAAGGTTGGTTTCTCCCAAACCCCGAAACTACTAAAATTTTGTTCTCTTATTAAATTAAAACTGGTTGGGTTGACATGTGCTAGGCCTCTCTCTGATAAACCCATCTTGTCTAAATGCCATATTCGATCTGAGAATTGTGCCTAATTTATCTCAATTTTTGGAATCTTTTTTTGCCTGTGCATGAAATGATTTGAGTTTTGGGTGGATGAATGTCATGGGTCTTATTTTAATCTCACTAGTGCAACTGTAAATTGTATTTTCGGAGTTTGCGAGGTTGAATTCAAATTAGAAGAAGGCACGTTAGGTTGTTTAGCAAACTGGGTCGGATTTGTCAAACAACTGGGCGTTTCGCCTAAAAGTGGCTTAGATCGCCCTCTGTCTGCACTCCTGAATCTTCATTGCACTCTAACTTTCTGCGAACAAACCCTTGATCATCAAAAGTAGTCGGTGATTCGCAGATGGAACTTTATCATCACCGACTAGTGAAGGCTTTTAGGACAGGATCTTAGGCAAGCTCAACCCAAGTCGCCAAAGAGGTTTGGTGATTCATCGACTAGTTTGGCGAATCTTTCTACCACTAAAAGTCTGCACCGCTGGTTTAATTTTTTTTCTTTCTCTAACTTAATCCTGATTGATTGCAGACATGGCCAGACCCAAAGTTACATGAAGCAGCAAGCCAACCCAAACAAGAAAAAAGGGATAATAATCAACGAGGATGCAGTTGCATCCAAAAGCAGGGTTGCACAATGTTTTAACACTGGCAGAAAAGGCAAGGGCAAGGACAAAATCGTTGAGCTATCAGATGCAAGCTCCGATTGCGCTGGTTTTTACACCAACGACCCAACAACATATGATAGTGAGAGTATGAGTTCAGGGGAAGACGAATTGAGAGAAGCACGGAGGAATGAGTTACGATCCAAACAGCTTAATGACCCATCACAGATCAAAAATCCTCACTCCACCCCTCAAACTCCTCCAGCTTCAGAACAGGCAATGGTACTGGCACCTCCAGTACAAGGCCCCCCCACCTAGATCATCGAATTGATTAAAGTCTGATGGATCAAGAATGATCATTGAAGAGAAATGGTTGCCATAAATAGAGTGATTGATAGGTATCCCGAGATAATGGAGTGCCTAAAATATTACAAATTTCAAGTTTTCACAAAAACACGTGGCTCTTATATACCAAGCTGGGTCAGAGAGTTTTATAGTGCATACAGTGCATTGGTACCTCAGCGGAAGAGCCTAGTCCCGTCTTTCAAAGCAGTTGACTACGTGGTTATCAGAGAAAGGAAAATAGTGTGTGACAGTGAGGCTATCAACATAGCCTTGGGCATGCCCACTAAGATTGATGATCACTGTCAGCACCTGATCAGAACAAAGTAACTGGATGCGATGAAATAGTGGTTGGCCCTACTAATCTCAGATGATAACACTTCAAAATGGCTAGCAGAAGGAACCCCAATTGAAAAGAAAGATCTGAACATAGCTGCAAGATATTGGTTTGGGTTTATCAGCAGTTCTGTCATCCCGTCATAGAATGAATCAATCATTCACCTCGCTAAAGCAGCCTGTCTTGGATGCATCATAGAGAAAACCAGGATCAATTTGGGAACTATCATTGCTTTTGAAATCCATATGTGTGCAAAGCAAAGCCAGACATCTCTCCTTTTTTCGGTACTAATCATTGCATTGTGTAGAAATGGCCAAGTACCTCTGAATTGCAAGGAAGATGTAGAAGTGATGCCCACAGCCTCTACCAACATTCGAAAGATCAAAGACAAATATCTTAAGGATCAAGCAGAAAAGAAGCAGACTGAAGTGGCGACCACTAGATCCAAACCTACAGAAGCACTTCTGCTCACTCTAACTCTTGGAACTTCAGGTATATCCATTACCACTGCTACTTTCACTGACACTCCAGGTTCCTCTACTGCTATTTCCAGGCCTCCACTCACCCACGCTTCCCTAATTCGGATGGGACAAATGGCACTGTCTGCCAATTGCCAGGCTGCTTGTTTAGAAGCATCTGTTCTAGGCATGATCCAAAAGGCTCTAACTAATGTTGTGACACCCCTAAACACAATCATTGATGCCCTAGCGGCTAGAATAGTGGTGTGTGAGCATAATCAAGGGCCCACTAGTGAGATAATAGCTCTAAAAGAGGCCATTGATGAACTGCAAAAAGATGTGAACCACTTGAAGGCCACCGATGTGTCCATGGTCTTTGGAACAGGGGAAATTCAAGAAATGCCTGAGAACCTTAGACTATTACTGGATATGGGGTAGAGCGGAGCAGACAGAAGATCTTGAAGCAGAAGCAGAGACTGATGAAGAGATGTTCGAAGGAGCTGCAACAGACGACATAGCAAAGACTGAGAAAATCATTATAGATGTTGTTGTGCAGGCATCCTTGGCCAAAGCTCCTGCCACTGGATTCAGTTTCACCGGTCCTTGTGGAGGTTACCCCAGCATTGAAACTCAGACATATGAGTAGATCAAGTAGCCAGGATCACCTCTTTATCTCCCTCTCTGTCTTTCTTTACTCCACCTTTCGTATTCGTTGTTATTTCTATTTGAGGACAAATGTTTTTATTTGTGGTGGGGTGAGGCTCACCTTTGTGTGTTATTTAGATATTTGGGCTTTCTATTTTAATTTGTGTTTTAAATACTGCTTTTCTGTGGATATTTGAGATTATGGCTCCTGTTGTTTTAATTGCAAAATAATATTTTTTTATCCTTTTGAAAAACCTTTCGCCACCTTTTGTGTTGAAAGTGGCTGTTTTTTTGCAAAATTTAAGTCTCGGTTTCGATCAATACTGATGACTTGAATAGTGCTCCCAATTGAACAAACATAAATGCACAGCTACGACGAGGCCAAATGAATGTACATAGACAATATGTGCACTCTTTGCATCTCGTTGTGACTAGCCATTTATCGAATTGAT
This sequence comes from Solanum lignicaule, assembly GCA_029582545.1. Lineage (NCBI taxonomy): Eukaryota > Viridiplantae > Streptophyta > Magnoliopsida > Solanales > Solanaceae > Solanum > Solanum lignicaule. Next base: position 4,619 of record JAJOOF010000686.1, read on the forward strand.
TTTCTTGTGAGGATTGTTGCATGTTAACGAACGTGTCTAGTCTTGTTTGACTGAAGTATCAATGCCTAGTGTGATTAGCTTACTTTGAACCATGCATGAATAAACCTAGAATTTTCCCAGTTAGTCTGATTGATTTAGAAAGGTGTACTCTTGAGATGATCTTAGGCAATTTTAAAGAGTGTGAGCCAATTTGACATATACCTCTTTTTGTGACCTACCAGTGAGAGTGTAAAACTCTTTTGAACACCTTTGAGCCTTACCTTTCTTTGGAAGAACCTTGATAAACCCTAAACCTTATTTGATCTGCTACCTATAATCCTCTTGATTTGTGGTTTAGTGAATAGCCAACTTAGGCCAAAAGCCTAAGTTGGGGGTGTGCTGAAAGGGAAAAGGAGAAGTCAAGAAGTGCAAGAAAAGTCCTCCTTAACCCATGGTATTGCATAAAAATGGAACCCCTTCAATTCATTTCAAAAGCGAAAAAAATAAAATATATATATCTATGTATATATATGAAATGTGGAATAAAGTACGAAGGGAATTGGGTTTCATGCAATCCATGAAGGAGAATAAAACAAAAAAGGGTGACTTAGAAGCAATAGAAAAATAATTGATAAAGGAAAAGAAGGGAATGCCTTGAGAATGCCACAACTCACGTGGAAAAAGTCAATAAGCCTAAATGACCATACCTTTGCACTCAGCCCCATTACAAGCCTTAGAAAGACCTTTATGATCTTGAGTAAGCTGGATCGAAAGTCAATTGGAAAATAAGGGCAAACCTATGGGTGAAAACATGCATTGTGTTCCTCTTTTTGAGTATGAGCGTTGTATTTGATTCCTGATCTTAAATTGACTCATATATGTGTGAATATGGAATCATTCTTTATGCGAGAGCATTTAGATATTTTTGTTGAGCTTGAACTTGCACAAGTAGCAAGTATTGCAAGCATGAGAATCGTTGGTGATGGTGTGTCACAATTTGAATCTTTGAGTACACAATTGATCCTTGCATAAGTAAATTTAGTCTTGTGTAGCACTGTTTGAGGCTCCCTTTTTGAACGGCTGAACTTGAGTTTGCTTGAGGACAAGCAAATGTTTAAGTTGGGGGTGTTGATGAGTCCACGAATTGGACTCATTTAGGGCTTTATTTTAATGGAAATAGTGTCCTTGAATGCTTGTTTTATCTCAATACCTGATTAAGATGCTGAAGTTTCAGTTATTTGAAGTTTTAGTGGAAGCTTGGACACTTAGGCACAAAACGGAGGAAATAGGGCTGAAAAGAACAAGAAATGGAATCTTGAGGATCGCCGAGTTTAACTTGGCGAGTTGCCAAAACAACCTGAACCGCCCTTCGTTCCAGTACGCGAAGCCTTGAAGGAAATGGATCAAAAGGCGCGAAAAGGAGCAGTCGGCAAGTTGCCAATCAATTCCGTGAAGTAGTACTTTACCACCCAATGATCCAGAACGGGAGGATGCTAAAGGCAAGACACTGAAGGCGATGAGCTAACCAAAAGGCGGATCGCCGAGTTCATCGGCGATCTCGACCAATGTCGCTAAACAATCCTCCGCAGCACAATCTGTGAAAACTAAAAATACTAGTTAGAATTGTAGTCTTAAAAAGATTTTTAGAGTAGAGCATTTTAGAATAAAAAATTATTATTAATCTATAGTATTTTTCTGTATTTTCTATCAAGTTTGGAGAGGGATTTGTGGAGACTTTAAGAAAGGAATTCTTCTTCCCCAAGTTTGGAAGTGGGTCTTTCTATTCATTTTCCTTTGCTTAATTTAAGGTTTAATTTCTTATACCTAGTTGATTTCATTATCATGTTAGGTATAATTTCTTATTTCTTGATGTATGGCTAAGAAACCCCATTCTTGGGGTGTGATTTAGCAAATATGGGTTGATATTCTTGTTGGGTCTTGCTTGCTGATAGGTTAGATGTATTTTAATGGTGATTTCACCTAGTGGTTGTGGTTTAATCTAAAGGGTTTGTAGTTGCAAATACAAAGTCACCCATGTGTTTTTGGCTTGCCTAAGAGGGAGGTCGTGAAACCAAATCCACTAGACTAATGGCCTAAGGAGTGGGTCGACATGAGGTTCTGCCCAAGAGGGTGAGCCCTAGTTCCATATCCTAACACTCAGCTCGAGAGAGTGAGTGAGGTAAGGCGTAGGCTAGTCTTCATGCGGCAAATGGGTGTCAAAGAGGAACACATTTGAAACGGGGTAAGTTGCCCGACAGGGAACTTATTTTCATTTAAAGCTTAGCCTAGTCACTATTGTCTTGCAAATTTCCTATTGAAAGCATGCACCCTACAATTTATCTCAACTTGTATTGCGGTCACATCCCAAGAACCATTCCCCATACTTGATTTTCGTGTTTATTTTGTTGTTTTATCACTTGTTACAAAACCCCCATTTGATAGTTGACACTTTCGTGTCACCCCCTTTTATTTACTATGTTTTTGTTCGTTGATATCTTTAGCTACGACTATTTAGAATGTAAATTCTATTTTTCTATCAATTCTCAAAATCTCTCCCTTGGGACACGACCCCAACTCTTGGTTGGGTTACTATATTATCGACGATTGTAGACACTCATACCGTATGATAGTGTCGTTGGTCATGATAAGCATCAATATCATCACTATCACATTTTACCTTTCTACCCCTGACAACCACATAGTCTACCGGCTTGAATTTGGCGGCATGCTTCTTCCCTTGTGTCACCAGGGCACCGTAGGCGGTGTAGAATTCTTGGACCCAATTTAAAACATAAGGACCACGAGGTTTAGTGAACAGCTAGAACTTGTGGGACCTCATGCAGCTCATGATCTCTGGGTATCTGTTTATGACTCCATCAGTAGACAACCTCTTCTTCTCTGTAATGGTCCTCAGCCCCTCAGTCTTCAGTCTGTTCATAAACCGGGAAGGAGGACCCTATACTGGTGGTGCTAGTACCACAGCCTATGCTGGAGCAGGAGGAGACGCAGTGGCCTTGGGAGTCCTGATCCTAGACGGATCATTCAGCCTCTTGGAACGTAGCTCAGCTCTCTGGGCTGACAATAACTTATCATCCTCAGGCTCAGAAGTGGTAGCCCGAGGATCCTGGTGCTCACCCTCACTTTCAGAAGTGGTGAGGTGAGTGGCATATATCTCATCACTGTCGGAGCTGACCTTCGGTGATGTAGGAGCAGGTGCTTTGCCTTTCCCTATTCCCTTCCCACCTGTGGTAGGAAGTTTGGCTGCCTTTGCCCGGGATGCAGCCGCATCCTCATTGATTTTTATTCCCTTAGCCCTCTTGCGGGGTGACATGTTTCTTCCTGTCACTTTTGGTCTAGCCATATCTGTAACACAAATTGAAAATTGTTAGAACCAATTCAAGAAAAATAACAGAAATCATATTGCAAATAGACTCGCCGAACCGGACGGCAAGTCACCGAATCACTTTGGTAAGCCAGATCGGGCTCGCCGAAAGGATTGGCTACAAAAATTTCCAGAAAAATGGCATGTAGGCTAGGGGAGGGGCCTTTCAGCGAATTGCCGACAGCAATCGGCGAGCACAGATTAGCCCACCGAAAGTTACAGTACATTTTAGGGGTTAGGGGCTCACAAAATGCAATCAAAGAAGACTTTCGGCGATTCACCGAATGCACTCGGCGAACTCAGGCTTCTCGCCAAAAGTTACAGAACCAAAACTCAATATTTGCACTAAATTAAAGGCGATCAAGGGACAAGGGGGATTCGGTGAACCACCGAGTGGTTCGGCGAGCTCGACCTAGCTCGCCAAACTGCCCAACGTGCCTACTGTCTACCCCGACATCCAAAATCAACCCTGCAACACCCGAAAACAAAATCAAAGCATACACTAGTTCAATTTAGCGTAGACCCATAAGAAGCATTCCCCCGGGGTACTCAGACTTCTCGAAGCTTGGCCAAAATTTGACATTTGACGACTTACGCCCTTAAGAATGAAGTCAAATGCTCCATCATCGGGCAAAGTGCATCATTTACCACAATTATGGGTTACTCAGACTTCACTAGACTAGACCCAACAACAATTTAGCACAACCCAACAATTTAGATCAACTTTAAAGCATAAAATATCGGGAAATCAACAACTTAGGAATTCTAGGCATGATATCGAAATTTAAACAAGAAAACAAGCACATATTCACTATTTCAGAGAGGCCCATCACACATCACTAAGAACAATACAATTGCAAATGAGTAAAACCGTTAAATATGAGTTCGGGGTTTGGAAAACCAACCTTTAATGACGAATAAGAGAATTGAAATGCTAGGTGACAAAGAATTAAACTTTGAACACATATCAACGACAATAAAAAGTGGTAGCAACACGAAAATGCAGAAATGATAGTACGGGTGTGATTTTGGGAGGTTAAAAAGTGAGGGAATGTGAAAGAGTTTGAAATTTTAATCCTTTGGCCTTTAAAAACCATCCAGTTCTTGCCCTTTCGGCAACATTAATTTTCCTTGCCGACCCACTCAGTGACACGCCGAGTGGGCACTTACCTCGCCGAGTTTTACAGGACTTCCAGTTAATATGGGGGCCCAAACGGTAGACTATGTCGAGTTCGCCGACCTGTTCGGTGACTCACCGACTTGTCAACGGGCCTGCCAAGTTTTACAGACTCCAACTTGATAATTTCTTGAGCCCAACAGCGGTCCAAGTCGGGATCGTCGACCTCTTCGGTGATTCACCTACTGGACATTTTGCTCGCCAATCAGCACTCTTCAAACACATTCCACTTTTTCACCTTCACAATCAACAGACAATTATTTCAAAATATAAAAGAAAGCAATAAAAACTTGGGTTGCCTCCCAAGCAGCCCCTTAGTTAACGTCGTGGCACGATGCAAGTCCTCGCCCAAAGATCATTTTTGGGGTTAGCCATAGTGTCACTAGGTAACCCCCCCCCCTTGTTGTCTCGGGTTTAAATGAGATGAAATTTGACCCACCTGGGTCTCCAACTATTTGATACAGACGGAATGCGAGTTAACCATCTGGCTAAGGGTCGATACATCGTCCTTCATCTCATTTAAGATTTTATTGGATCCCTCAACCTTGTTGAGAATATGAGTTAGCATATCCTCAGACCGGCCACCTTCAGAATCTTTGGGCTTTTTGCGCTCGCAGGGAGGAGCATACATATCCTTCTCCCCGTCTCTTTCCTTCCAAGTGGGGTTACAATCCCTCCACTCTCTATTACGATCTTTCTAGCCTTCATCCCTGTTCCAAACTTAGTTACCACCCTGCCTTCGGTAGTTTGTACGATAACCACCTCCTTGGTTGGCTAGGAGGTTCACCTTTTTGTTGTACAACGCTTCAAACTTGGCCTCATCGGGGTTTACACACCCAACACCCACAACACCCACAACATTGACACTTCTAGCACCAGCTCCCATGACAGTTTTGGACAAAATGTCAATTTGGGTCATGATCTTTGCCATTTTTTGGTCCCTCTCTTGGTCTTTCTCAAGCTGCTCCTTGGTCAATTTAAAAGTGATAGGGGAGACCTGATCTTTGCAGGTGTACCAAGACCGATTACTTGTGGGCATACCATCCAAAAGCTGGGTTGCTATAATGTAAGGTTGTTGCATCAAACCTCCCAGAGAAAGTTGGTCAGCTACGCCTTTGTTCACCGAATCAAGGCTTCGGTAAAAATATTGCAGCAAAACGTTGTCGGGGAAACCATAAGTTGGGCATTGCAGCACCAACTTCTTGAATCTTAGCCAAGTCTCATGAATTGGCTCACCCTCCAAACACTTGAATCTTTGGATGCTATCTCGAAGTGTCATCATATTCGAAGGAGGGAAAAATCGCACTTGAAATGCGGTGACAAGCTCTTCCCATGAAGTTATGGAGTTTCTTTGCAATTCAGCCAACCACTTACATGCTTTTCCCATTAATGAAAATGGGAACAACCTCAACCAGACCGACTCTTGGGATATGTTCTTGAAGGAGAACGGCCCGTAAACATCAACAAAGTTTATTATATGCTCATGGGGATCCTCATGAGCCAACCCACCAAACAACCCTTTCAATTGCAAGAGCTGCAACATGGAGCTTGTAATGTCGAACACAACATTCCTTTCAGCTGGAGGCAAGTGAATAGCACCAATTCCACCCATTAGATGAGGGTCATTAACATTCGGCTCATTGACATCGTTAAGGTTGTCGATGTCATCTTGGTGGCCCACTTGGCTACCATTGCTCCCGTTGATACTCATTTCCTCTGTTTTTAAACAGCAACACACAAACCAAAACTAAAAGTAAGTAGATTCAACTATGACTAAAAACAACAAAATTCAACCTTACCAAAAGAATCTTGACCAACACCACTCCCCGGTAGTGGCACCATTTTGATTAACGTTTCAATGACAATTCATCCAATTCTAAGTGTCAACGATCGCTAGTTAGTATATAACCCAACTAAATGAGTTGGGGTCGAATCCCACGGGGAGCGGTACGTGTTTAAGATTCAATAGGAAAGCGTGAAAATGGTCAAATCAGTCATAAGAATAAAAATTATCGAATAAAAACATAATTCAAGTCAGGGGGTGACACGGATGTCAAATAAAGAGGATTTTGGTTTGAATTTATCAACTACAACAGTAGAAAACAGTACGAAATAACAATAATTAGATGGGTTCTTGGGATGAGATTCGATTATAGGCTAATGTAGACAAATGGGTAAATGCAACTATTAAAAAATAGCTAGATATTAGTGAGTAAGTTAGACTATAGAGGAGGTAAACTTTCTCTCGAACAATTTACCCCGAATCAAGTTGATTTCTCTCGAACATCGATAAGCATGCAAAATAAGAACATCTAACACCTTAGTCCATTTACTCTCTCGAGCTGAATGTGTGGAATTGGGTTTAGGATTCACTCTCTCGAGCTGAACCGATGTCAACCCAATACCCACTGACTATCAATTAATAATCTTAGTTTTAAAACCTTTCTCTCGAGCAAGCCAAAAACACATGGGTAGAAATGCATTTGCAACTACAATTCTTAAATTAAACCACAATTAATGATTGAACTCACTTCTAAACAACATTTAAACTAACAATTAGCAATAATCATAAACTAAATCAGTCTATAATCACATACTCACACTCCAATAATTGGGGTTTTAGCTAGACATCATAAAAAGATAAAAATACGAAATTGAGTTTCCATCAACTCGGTAAGATTGATTTCATCTTTATAATGGTCCAAGTTGAAGAATCTCAAAGACCCACTTCCAATTTCTCAAAAGTGAAAAACTTCAATTCTTTAAAGCTAAGGAAAAACTAGAGAAACCTTGTCTCTCGGTTCAAAATTCTAATCATAATTCTATTTAATGAAAATTCCATCATAAAGTAAATTTTCAAAATGTATTTACAGTCGCCAAAAATATGTTGTGAAGGGTCATTCGGCGTAGTAAGTCGGGCTCGCCGATCCGCCCTTTAATTAATTTCATCGCCTTTCTGCCTTGGCCTTCAGCATCCTCAAGGTCTGTAACTTTGGGCGATCTAACACTACATCACGGAACAACTCTGTGATCCGCCGACTGCTCTTTTCTCTCGCCAACTTGGTTCTTTCTTTCAGGGCTTGGCATACTAGAACTTTAGGCGGTCAAATGGCCATTCGGCGACTCGCCAAGTGGACTTCGCGATCACAAGGCTTACTTTTCTTCGTTCTTTCAGCTCGCTTTGTTTCTTTTCACAAATTAGTGTCCTTTCTTTGTTCCTCAATCCATGTACCTTGAAATCAAGGGTTTTACATCAGTTATTGGCACAAAATAAACAATTGAGGACACTAAATTATTATAAATAAAGCCCTAAATGAGTCTGAATCTCAGACTCATCAATCCCTAGCCACGGAAATGCAAATTTAGAGCGTAGAACCCTACATTTTGGAGAATTTAGGCAAGAGTATGTGTTTGTACAAAAATGTACCAAGTATGATAGTAATGCATGAAAATATGAAATCATGCTAAAATGGACCTTTTCATGATATGCAATAACAAAGCTGAAACATGAGATAAAAAGGTTAGAAAAATAAGTCATAAAACATGGTCAATGCAAGCTAACATCTTTAGAACATTCATAATATACCTCTTGAAATAACCTTGATTCAGTAGTGTTGGAGAATTACCTTTAACCAGCATGTAAGATCATGTGAGCATTTAACATGGAATCAAATCTTTACCCCACACCAAAAAGAGGTGTCCTCTGTTTCCAAGGTAAGAACCATGAACTTCTAGCTTACTGTAACGAACTATCCCTGTCGTTATGAAAAGGCCAATGGGGAAGGAATTTGGTCCAGAAAACTTCTGAGTACTAACTTGGAAATTTCTAGCCTAGGCCAAACTTTGATGAACATGTGAGGTCTAGGGCAATCTGGTTAATTATGGGTTTTTTATCATGTGAGTGGATAACCAAGACATTAAGGAGCCTGTACGGCTTTAGTGAATCAAATTCGGGTGAGTAAAACTCCCGAAACTAATCTTGGCGTGAAAGGGTAGTTTTAGAACGTCCAGGTTTGAAGGTCTGTTGCAAAATGGGAGCTCGAAACTCAAATTCCAAATTTTTGTCTCTGTGCAAGCCGCTAGGGCGGGGTTAATTCTGCTAGGGCGGGGCCTTTGTGGCGGGACAATCATGACTTAAACTAGAGAAAAACGCCAAAAATATTATTTTCTGCAAAACTTCGTTCTTAAGAGCTAAGCGACGACCTAGAGTAGTTTCTTATCAGATTCCCACAAATTCTCGTGCCAAAGGTAAGATAATTACTCCCCTAATCTATATTTCGATTCTTAGAACTTAGAGTCCTCATTAATTAAAGTAGGGGGAGGATTTTGGCCTAAATTTAATGGTGGGAAAAGCCCTAGTTGAACATTAGGATCATGGGTTTGGCCTTGGGTTGATATTTTGATATAATATGGGTAAATTAGTCCTTTCTTATTGATCCTTGAATTAATTGCTTGTTTTAGACCAAGAACAAGCTGAAAGACTCCAGAAAGGGAAGGCTCAAGTGTCTTAGGAGTATTCACACTTGGTTTCGAGGTAGGTGATGGTTCAACTTCCCGTTGTGTTATATATGCCTGATAATTGCTCCATTGTATGTGTGCATGTATATGAATAGGGAAACATAAATCGAATCCAATGAAATGACTAACTATGAATGATTACATGCCATGAACTTGTTCCTTAACTGTGTGACTATGTGCACGGTTCATTATGGGTATGATTGTAACTCTAGTTGTGCTGACCGGACCGAGTGTCATGTTCTAACATATATATTGGACCAGGTGTCACGGTCCAACACATATATTGGATCGAGTGTCATGTTCCAACACACATATCTTGGATCGGGTGTCACGTTCAGTCACACTAAGAGTTTGGGTGTGGGTTCCATGAAAGGACCATTATAACTGTTATATCTACTTGTTATTGATACAGTGGAATTGCACATTGCTCATAAAATGATAATTGAATTATGTATCATGTATATGTGTGTTTACTGTGTTGTAATTACTTGCTTATATTTCGATGACTAGAGGAGCTGCGTGATTCTACCAATACACCATGTTTTCGTGTACTGATACTGCACTTGATCTTTCTTTGTTGAATACAAGGCATCTTCCGGTGGCTACTGATAGACCTCAGCTAGGAGATCATTGATCGAGACCGGATCGAGGGTGAGCTAGTTCTTTCAGGCTGCCATGGATCCATCCTTTGTTTTAATCCATTTTTTTCGGACTCAAACTAGTTGTTTAAACATTTTACTTATGTTTAGATTTCAAGGCTGTACCCTTTTTTTTCTTAGAATAGTTGATTAGTAGAGTTTTGGTACAATGACTTTCAGGTAAAGGGGTTGAATTTTTGTGAGGGTCATGCTTAGTTTTTTGTTAAACCTTCGGAGTTTATAGGAACTCTATATTTAATTTGTCATTTAAACCTACTTTTGTATATTTAAATGGTTTAGTTTCTTTAATATTCTTAGTCAGTTTGTAGTAGTGGTTCTCCCACCCGAGGGTTAGTGTAGGTGGCAATCACGGCGGTCTGGATAATTAAAAAGTTGGTATCAGAGCTCTAGATTCGTTGATCTCATTGTTCCAAAATGAGTCTAGTAGAGACGTACGAAACGTTACAAAGACGTCTGTATTTTTCTTAGAAAGGCTACAGAAATTTAGGAAATCTCTCTAATCTCTTCTCCATTTTGTGTTATAACTTGATTCCAATTGGTATCTGGTGATCCAAATTGGTATCTAATCTTTTTCCCTCTTCTTTCCACAGATGGTTCACACGCGAAACAATGACATCAGGCCCGTAGCTCCCATCAATGAGCCAGCAGAGGACCCCTCAACAATAGGCCGTAGTCGAGGCAGGGTAGAGTAAGAGGAAGGGGCAGAGGCCGACGAAGGGTAAAACCCGCCAGGGTGGGCCCTAGTTGAGAATGTTCCTAGGGAAAAGTCCCTTCCTGCACCCCAAGAAGAGGTAGAAAAGAATGTAGAGGTCAAAGACGAGGAAGATGTTGGACCAGAGTATGGTGCATAGGCTTAGACTACAAGTTTTCCTCCCTTAGACCCAGAGATAGCACAATATATTATGAATTTTCTGAAGGGGTTGGTCAGCCCTGGAGTCCTTCCCATAATACAAGCGACTCAACCTCCGGTCAACCACCCCATTGCCGCTACTGTTCCCAGGATGGATGCAGTATTAGGGAATGATGCCTTCTTTCATCCCCTATTGGGTCCTGTGATGACTGGTACCGAGCATGAGATGTTGACTATGTTTTTTAAGTTGAAGCTGCCTCTATTCCATGGTTTTGAGAGTGAGGATACCTATGAGTTCATTCTCGCTTGCTATGAGAGGCTTCACAAGTTAGGCATTGTACATCAGCATGGAGTAGAATTCCTAACCTTCTAGCTTCAGGATGAGGCTAAGAAGTGGTGGAGGGCCTATATGGAATGCAGATCGCCAGTCTTGCCTCCACTCATATGGACATAGTTCCATGCTTTGTTTCTGGAGAAGTATATGCCCCGGACTTGGAGGGATCGAAAGAAGGATGACTTCATGGCTTTGGAGAAGGGTGGTATGACTGTAGCTGCTTATGAGGTGAAGTTCTATGCCTTGCCTAGATATACCACACAATTGATGACTACAGAGGAGGAGAGGATCCATCTATTCGTAAAGGGATTGAACATTGAGTTACAGGTATTGTCTTTTCACATGACCTATGTAGGTAAAAGTTTTAATGAGGTGACAAACTTTGTGAAGAAAGTGGAAGGAGTTCGACGTGATGGGCAGGCCAAGGTTTTAGCTAAGAATTTCAAGAACACAGGTAACTTTCATGGTTCCTACTTCAGAGGTTCAGGTAGGCCGACAATTGCAGCCTGGCCAATTCAGTCAGCAATTCCCGCTTTGTCAAGTGGTTTCTCGGGAACTACACAGCAGAATGCCATTCAGGATAGTCAGGGAGCCGCATCTGCACTTGACAACAGGCCATATTTTGACCGTATATGTTACAATTATGGAGAATCTGGACATGTGAGGAGAGATTGTCCCCATCTGCGCATGTCTAAAACCGTGTTGCAGTCGACCATAGTAGTGGTACCAACGGGTAGCAGTAGTAATGGCAGAGGACATCCATAAGGTGGGCGAGGAGGAAATCAGCGAGGCCGGGGAAATGGTTATGCAGGTAGAGGAGCAGTGGAGCCAGGCAAGGAGGTTGCCCGTCAAGATGACAGGGCTTAGTTTTATGCCTTTCCGGGCAAGATCGAGGCTGAGCCGTCTGATGCAGTGATCACAGGTACTATTTTTGTTTGTGACCGGATGGCTACTATTTTTTTCGATCTGGGTTCTACTTATTCATATGTGTCAGTTCACTTTGCCTTGGGATTTGATGCGGTTTGTGATGTGCTTGATGCCCTCATCCATGTTTCTACCCCAGTTGGAGAGTCTATCATAGTCACCCATGTCTATCGTGCTTGTTCTGTCCTGTTTATGGGTTTTCAGACTTGGGTTGATTTGGTTATTCTAGATATGACTGACTTTGATATAATCTTAGGCATGACTTGGTTGTCTCCATATTATGATGTGCTTAATTGTAATGCTAAATCTGTGATTCTAGAGATCCTGGGTGGGGAAAATTTAGAATGGGAAGGGGTGTACAAGCCTAAGGTAGCAAAGGGCAAATCTTTCGTTTGGGCTAGGAAACTGGTAGGGCAGGGGTATTTGGCATATTTGGTTCATATTCGAGATGTTGATGCTGAGTCTCCCTTTATTGAGTCTATTCTTGTAGTGTATGAATTCAAGGAAGTGTTTCCTACCAATTTGTCTTGTATTCCAAAGAAGAGGAATATAGATATCTACATTGACTTGGAGCCAGGCACTCGCCACATCTCTATTCCTTCTTATCGCATAGCTCCGGCAGAATTGAGAAAGCTTAAAGCTCAAATACAAAAGCTTCTTGATAAAGGTTTCATCCATCCTAGTGCTTCCCCGTTGAGTGCTCCTATCTTGCTTGTTAAGAAGAAATATTGTAGTATGAGGATTTTCATAGAGTATCAACAGCTGAATAGGGTCACCATTCGAAATAAGTATCTGTTGTCTCGGATAGATGATCTCTTTTACCAGTTGTTGGGTGCATCAATTTTCTCTAAAATTAACCTAAGATCTGGTTACCATCAGTTAAAGATTAGGCTTGAGGATGTACCCAAAACAGCATTCAAGACCCGCTAAGGGCACTATGAGTTCTTAGTGATGTCGTTTGGGTTGACCAATGCGCATGCAGTCTTCATGAGTTTAATGAATGATGTGTTCAAATCATTCCTCCATCCATTTCTTATCGTCTTTCTTGATGACATTTTGTTTTATTCAAAGAGTAAGGAAAAAGCATGCCGACCAACTCCGCATTGTTTTGGGTGTCCTTGGAAAACAAAAGTTGTATGCAAAATTTTCCAAGTGTGGGTTTTGGTTGGCTTCAGTTGCCTTTTTGGGGCATGTAGTTTCAAAGGAAGGGGTAATGGTAGATCCCAAAAAGATCGATGTAGTCAAGAACTAGGTCCTTCCTAGCTCTGTGACTAAAGTTAGGAGTTTTGTGGGGCTCGCCAGCTACTATCGATGGTTTGTGAAAAAAATTGCTTCTATCGCCACACATTTAACAAGGGTAACCCAAAAATAGGTGTCTGTCGAGTGGACTGACAAATGTTAAGAGATCTTCCAAAAGCTTAAGACTCTTATGACCACAGCACCTATTCTGACACTGCCGGTTGAAGGTAAAGATTTCATTGTTTGTTCTGATGCTTCACATTCGGGCTTGGGTCATGTGTTGATGCAGGAAAGAAATGTCATAGATTATGCCTCGGGACAGCTGAAGGTGCATGAGAGAAACTACCTGACGCATGACCTGGAGTTGGTATCGGTAGTGTTTGCTCTCAAGATCTTATGGCATTACCTTTATGGTGTCAAGTGTGAGGTGTTTACTGATCATCGTAGTCTACAGCATGTATTTACTCAGAAAGACTTGAATCTGAGATAGCAGAGGTGGATGGAGTTACTCAAGGACTATGATGTTACCATCCAGTATCATCCGGGTAAGGCTAACGTGGTGGCAGACATATTAAGCTGGAAGACGGTAAGTATGGGTAGTCTAGCTTGCTTGGGTGTTTCGAAGTGACCTTTGGCTAAGGAGATTCAAACCTTGTAGTCTAAGTTCATGCAGTTGGGCATCTCAGAGAAAGGTAGGGTGTTAGCATGCATTGATGTTAGGACCACATTCATTGAGGAGATCAATGCCAAGCAGTTTGAGGATGAGAATTTGAATGAGCTCAGAAAAAAGACAGTGTCTGGCAAGGCTTTTTATACGGGTCGTGTGCTCAGTTTTAAGAAAGAATTTGTGTTCCCCAAGTGAATGACTTGATTTAGAAGATGTTGACAGAATCCCATGGTTTGCGGTATTCCATTCATCCGGGTGTGACCAAGATGTACCGAGATTTGAAACGACTTTATTGGTGGCCTAGCATGAAGAAAGACATAGCTGAGTTTGTGGCTAAGTGCCAAAACTTTCAGCAGGTGACCACCAAAGGACTATAGGTTTGCTTCAACGAATGCCAATTCCTGAATGGAAGTGGGAAAAGATAGCTATGGATTTTATGGTTAGTCTTCCCAAGAACTTCGAGAAGTTTGATTCCATTTGGGTGGTGGTTGACAGACTGACTAAGTCAGCCTACTTCATTCCAGTCAGAGTAGACTATAATGCTCAGCGGTTGGCTAAGATTTATCTGAAGGGGATAGTGAGGCTGCATGGGGTGCCCCTTTCCATCATCTTGGACCGTGCTACGCAGTTCACATCCAAGTTTTGGGGAAAATTGCATGAGGAGTTGTGGTGTTTAGCCACTCATGATTTCCACTAAACAAACAAAGATTAGTAACGAAAACATTAAGGAAGATTAGTTACAAAAATCTACAAATTAAATGAATGCTTGATATTCAGAAAAGCAAAATCCAACTCCAAAGATCGATTTAATATTAATCGATAAAAATCAACGCCAAGAATATTTCAAACTTAGTCTCTCCTTCTAGATATGACGAGATAAAACCAAAAAAATAACCTAATTAATTCAAATAAAATGTCTAAAAAGAGTCCTACTCGAAGTAGGACTGAACTGTCGCAGCTTCTCACGGCCAGTTTGATGACCCGTCAAGGGCTTCACGATCCGTGAAGCCCTTCGTGATCTTTACTTGGTTGTCACAAAATTTGTTGGTCAAAGCCTGAGTACTGGAAATGCACCACGGACCGTTATAGAGACCACGGTCCATCTGGGTGTCCGTGGTCTTCACTTGGTCAAATCCTTTTTTTGCTCCTCGAGGCCTGAGCACTGGTTCAACTCTACGAGCAACATCCCAGCTCGTCATAAGGATCACGATCCGCCAGGGAGTCCGAGGTCCTTCCTTAGCACTGCTCAAGCTCATCTTCTCAAGATCTGCACACTGACCAGCAACCACGGGCTCTTACACAATCCGTCAAAGGCTATGTGGTATTTAGTTGGGCATTTGGTCATCATCAGATTCCTTTTTTTCTATTTTCCACATCCAAGTGTTTTACTTGTACAAACATCACAAAACACATCACATCCACATAAATACACTCGATTGTCGCAATAATCCTGAGTTTTGAGCATCAAATTTGCTAAGATATCATTGCACATCAACATCCTCAACTTAGAACCATTACTTGTCCTCAAGTGATGATAAAGATAAACATTTGATGCTTAAAAACCCCACAGATACTATACTAACATGCAGCAGCCCTCTCAACCACACTTTGTATCCAAAACCATTAATCTAGCATGCAAGGATCAACATATGACATCCAATTACTCATAGTCGACCGTGCTTATGCATGTGTACTATCAGCCAACACAATTTAACTATAAAATGCAATCATTGTGTCCTCACACCAAAGAAGTACATCACACATGATAATTGGGACTAGAGCTCTATGCTCGCACTCTCAAAGAACTCCTAACACTAGCAACAAAAGACTATAGGCTTGCCCTTGCTTTCTACTCTCTATCTTTCAAACAACCGGAATAGGGTCACTGTAGGACTTTATCATCTTGTAACATAGGCTCAGTTTAGGGAATGAATTTTTGGTTCTGTGAGTGACTAGTACCTTGGCTCTCCAAACATTCGCTAGCACACAACTTTTTCTGAGCGATTCCCTCCTTTTTCATTTTAGTACATCCCACCAACCACACCATTTTTTTTCTTTTTCTTTTCTCTTTCTCTTTTATTTTTTTTTATTTCTCATGTTCAAGCAGGTTCTTTTCACTTTGTGTTTTCAAGCTGACTGAGTGAACCTTCTTTTTCTACTTTTCCTTTCTGCTCGAGTTGTAATCACCCTCAACTTAGGTTTTTGGCCTAAGTTGTGACATCATATCTTCGGAGACCCAAGGATATAATATCAAGCGGTAAGAACAAAGTTAGTTCCCAGGCTCAAATTAGGTTCAAATGGTATGCTTTTTATTTGGTTGTCTATTTTGGACTTTTAGTGGGCTTAGCAAAAACAGCCTACTGATCCTTTCCTATCTAGTTATTCTTAGATCCCAACAAGACTACTCGGGCAAGCTCTAGTTTCTACTCCTAGCAGTAGACTTCAAATAAACCTTACACACACATGACACATGACTACATTTTCTAGTTTCTTAGTTCACCAATTTATGTTCAAGACTAGAAATGGTCAACTCATAAATACCTAAGATGTCATCTAGAGAGCCTAACAGTCAAATTTCAGATTAAGGCCATACATGTTATCATTTTGAACAGAACAAAAAGCTCAAAACTTAGTTGATGCACAGCTCAACACACAGAGTTCACAAATTCATCAAAACACTCACTAACACTAACAACTACACACTTTATCAGAACACAAAACAGAGTGAACCTCTATCATTTTAACAGCTAAAATGGCAGGTTGCTCACCATCCCTCTCCAAAAAAATGAATTTTCCCTCAAAGTCAATAAAGTAAAACAAAACAGGGATGTGATGAGGGGTAAATCCTACAGTGCACTAGGCTCCGGTAGTCAGATCAGCATCAGAACCCTTATCAAGAGGTGCGCTATCAGAAACATGTACTAGGTCAGCTGGACCGATAGCACTGGGAGGTGGTATGGCACTGCCAAAAGCGCCAACGAATAATGTATCTCTCCTCTGTTGCTCAAGTCTTTCTTCTTCTCTAGCCTTCCTCTTCGACTCCTTGCGTGCTTTCTTGTGTTGTTTCTGTTTATCCTTAGAGAGGTCTGCTGGCCCCTCCTCAGTAGACTCATCGGCTTAGTATTTTCTCTTGTCAGATTTTCTCTTAGGTAGTTCACCCAGAAGTATTCAAGGGATTAAGTAGTGGGTGGCTCACTGAACAAGTTCATCAAAGACTCTGGTAGGACCGAAGTGGGCACATGTACTGGCTTCTCAACCAGCTTAGCGATTTGAGCTCGCATCTCAGACAACTGCGTGTTGAACTCGTCAGTACTTACTGAACCTGCAGCCTATAACTGATCCTGGACATGGACCTCCAAGCCATCCATCTTGTTTTTTAAGACGGCAAGATCCTTTCGCATCTCATATTTCACCTTCTTATCCGCAGTTAACACATCGTGCTCTACGCTCTGGATTAATCTGAGTAAAATCTAAAGATTCACCCTACTTTGGCCCTCTATCAGCATGTGGAATGGCGATGGGTATATGAGGTACGATCGCTAACTATCCCACCGGTGCAGATTTAGCTCCAAATAGATGATTTGCTACATCCTTGATTTTAGATGTTGCGGTGATCTTAGTCGCTTCCAGCCATCTGTCTACTAGCTTATTTGGATGAATATTAGCTTGCAAATAAAGTTTCCCTATCAGATAGGGAAATGGTAATCCAGCTCTCTCATTCAGTGCTTTGTCCCGCATTTCTTTGGCGATGATACGACCTATATTGACTCGGTAGCCAGCCATGAGGCAAGCAACTAATGATGCAAGGGACGTCGATAAGGTATTATCATTTTTCGTACCGCAACTATGCACGAACAATAGACCACCAAACCTTAGCTGGGAATGATAGTAATGCTTTAGTGATTTGCATTTGTGACCCTACAACCCATGTTGAATTCTCCCACTCTGAAGCAATCAACCCAACAATCCATCGCATGGCCCGCTCTCTCGAAATCAGATCCTCCATCTCGGCCTCACTCGTCACCACATGATGTTTGCCTTCAAATAGGCCCACTGAAGCTGGTGTAGTGTAGTCAGGACCATGCAACATTCTGTTAATCGTGGCTTCAAAAATATCCACCGATACACTTCTCACTATAACTTAGTTGAGTGGTTCTCATTTGTTGGAAAATGTTTTCTGGACCCTCTTTGTAGTTTCAATGTCAGCAGCCAAATTCATCAGGGTAGCTGCATAAGACGCATAGAATTCTCGGGTAATGTGGTGGGAGAATTCCCCAAGAGAGTCGTTCATCTATTAAAACTTATGCATCTGAAAAGTTCTATAGATTTCTGGGAATGCACGGATATCAGATGTCACTACTCTAGCTTTAGTTATGACTTCCCTATAAGTAAAGCCGCTAGTCTTGGACACAATCCCATTCTTGTGGAAATCTTCAAACCTGCGTACAGTCCACATAGAACGATAACAATCAATTAACTGTTGTTTCACCATTGGGTCAGCCTCATGTAGATGAAAAAATTGAATCATTGCAGCTTCAGTAATGACCTCCTCATCTTCTTCCTGGGCATCTAGTTCTTCCTGAGCCCCTGTTCCAGCTTTTGATCCTATTTCAGATTGAGGTGCAGCTACATTCTCCTGAGACCCGCTAATAGACTTTTCACCACTACCTGAGTCGCTACCAGAATCTCTCTTAGATCCCTCACCGCTTCCGAAACAAATGTTAGATGCCTCACCACCCCGGAGCCACTACCTTCCTATTCAAACTGGGAAGGAGTGTCCTGAAGAATTGCTCTTGCTGCTCGTGATCTAGTAGTTCGAAGAGAGTGTTCTTCAATTGTAGTAGAGATCTGAACCTCAGAATTACTAGACTCTTCAAAGTTATCACTTTGCGATGGAGAAGGAGTGGTGAGGAATGTGGGGCTGCGAACTTTCTGCGGGGTGCCATAGTACCTGATAGGTCAAACAATGAAATCGAGATAATAAGAAAACACATAAACCGATGCACTAATGGGTACTCAAACTTCCCATGCGTACATACAACGGGACGCCTTGCCTTAAGAATGTCATCACCCAATCTATCATTGGGAAGGGCCACAAAATCAAAATGCAAAACAGAATTAAAAGTACAGAACTAAAAGTAAAATTATTATTATTATTATTATTATTATTATTATTATTATTATTATTATTATTATTTTTATACAGATGGCTTCATGGTCCGTGGAGTGGACCACGGTCCGTGATGACCATCGTGGGCAAAAAATAGTGTTCTAGTTCAGTGGTAAAGTGTAATAGAATGGCTCACAGATGGCTTTATCGTCCGTGGAGTGAACCGCGGTCCGTGATGACCATCGTGAGCCTAGTCAGTGTGTCCTTTCTTGCTAAGTGTGGTCTACAAGTGGTTTAACGACCCGTGGTTGACACCACGATCCGTGAAGCCAATCGTGGACTTATACTTCACGATTTGCCAGTGAATTCTTCCCCCAAGTTAAACCTTCAAAATTACAGCATTATCAGCACATGATCACACTCTTACGAGGCATACCCACATACATACAATCATCGATTTTCACAGTAAACGGCTTTTATCAAGTCAAGTTCATAGAGCCATACTATTTTTACACCATTTGAACTCAATTTCCTCATAATATCATCATATAACACTAAAGCCACACAAACAATTCATACCCATGAATAAAAACTACAAATTTTTAACTTAATTTCAATAAACTCATAACAATTTAACAGCCACAACAACAATTTATCACATAATAATATGCAAATTTGAACAAACTAAGTATGTATAACTTGCCTATTGATAAGATCAAACTTATAACAAGTTAATGGAAGAACTTACTTCGAATTCGATCACAAATTCCTCTCAAAAAGAGAGAAGGAATTGCACTTCAATTGCTTGATAGTACAGACTTTCGGGTTTCGATTCTTTATTGAATTTAGAACTTATGGATGATGAAAAACCTTTAATAGCTTTTAGAACCATTATGGATGAGGGGGAAGAGCAAGAAAACTGACTCTTGGCGCTTTAGAAGACTTATAAAATGTTAAATTTAAATTCTCTCTACGCGCAGGTCGGGTCGGGTTCTTATACTGCTGGGTTACGTACGACAGACCGTGAAGAGCACCATGGTCCATGGAAGCATCCTTGAACAAGACTTGGGTAAAAAAACATACATGAGGTTCACGAAAGGCTAGACGGTCTGTACAACACCTGACGGATCGTGAACCCTTTCGTGAACCACTTTATGGCAATTTCCAGTAGCCTCTTTAGGAAGCTGTTGAGTATGATGGGCCGTGAAGTGACCTGTGAAGGGTACCACGGCCCGTGGGACTGCCCGTGAAGGACCTCCTGCACCCAGCTCCTCACTTTTGTGTTCAATTCACTCCTGCATATACCAACACACAGTGACTCTATAAAAACAATGAAAAACGCTAAAATGTAAACTGACTAGTACATTTACAATCTTGCGTTGCCTCCCACACAGTATACAATTTAACATTGCGGTGCGACGTAGGTTACTTGATTACTCAGACTTCATCAAACTTGCGTTTCTCCACTATTTTCACTTCTTCTGGAACTCCAAAGTACGCCTTGATTCGCTGACCATTAGCCTTGAACCTCTTAGCCTTGTCATTCTCAAGCTCAATAGCACCCGACTGAAATACATGAGTTACCTTAAATGGCCCAGACCATTTGGATCTCAATTTCCCAGGAAATAGACGAAGTCTAGTGTTGAAAAACAACACCAAGTCACCAGGATTGAAGGTTATTTTCTCAATATGCTTATCATGATACAGCTTCATCCTCTCCTTGTACAGTGCAGACCTCTCATATTCTATTAAGCGGAACTCATCCATCTCATTGATCTGATTAAGTCTCAGGTTTGCAGTTTCACTCCAGCTAAGGTTCAACTTCTTTAAAGCCCAGAGTGCCTTGTGATCAAGCTCAACCGGCAAATGAAATGCCTTTCCAAACACCAACTAATATGGAGACATATCAATAGGTGTCTTGAAAGCTATCTGATATGTCAATAGAGTATCATCCAACTTTCTTTCCCAATTTGTCTTGTTGCATTCACTTTTTTTGCCAGAATAACTTTGATCTCCCTATTTGATACCTCCACTTGGCC
The DNA here is from genome assembly GCA_029582545.1 of Solanum lignicaule. Classification (NCBI taxonomy): domain Eukaryota; kingdom Viridiplantae; phylum Streptophyta; class Magnoliopsida; order Solanales; family Solanaceae; genus Solanum; species Solanum lignicaule. Next base: position 25,497 of record JAJOOF010000686.1, read on the forward strand.
ACTTGTCTGCAGCTGATATGGTGTTGCCACCTTGTGATGTTTAACCCCATATTTAGCTAGAAGTGTACTGAACACTTTATTGCAGAAATAGGAACCTCAATCGCTGATAATGACTCTATGTGTACAAAATCGTGAGACTATGTTCTTCTTTAGGAACCCAACGACGCTTTTACCATCATTTTCAGGCAGAGCAACTGTCTCAACCCATTTGGACACATAGTCCACTACAACAAGTATGTACTTTTGCACATAGGAACTCACAAATGGGCCCATGAAATCAACTCCCCACATCAAATAATTACACCTCTAGAACGGGTGTCATTGGTAGCTCATGGCAACGAGAGATAGCTCTTTGCCGCTGGCATACATCACAACTCTTCACTATATCAATTGCATATTGATTAATTAAAGGTCAGTAGTACCCACTCTGAAGTACCTTGTGGGCTATTCGGGCACCATGATGACCACCTACTGGAGAGGAGTGACAAGCCTCTAAGATCTGTAGCATCTCAGCTTCAGGGATACATCGCCTAATGATGTTATCAGCATACACCCTGTACAAATAAGGGTCATCCCAAAAATACTTGCACATATCATGTAGGAACCTCTTTCTCTACTGAAATGTTAGCTCTCCAGGCATCAAATCACTGACAAGAAAATTAGCAAAGTCAGCAAACCAATGAATAAGATCAAGAGTTGCAGCTAATACCTGCTCATCAGGGAATGAGTCATTCATATCTGACTCAAGTTCCTCTTTCTTTTTTGCAAAGCAAGTCCATAGCTAGAATAACATCAAAGTCCACCCCATCTAGCTCAACTAAGTCAGCCATGGTTTCCTTGTGATTGACAGAAATGACACAATCACGATAAACTCTCTAAGCTAGAACCGACTTACCAACCGGTGCTGAAACACTGAAGGGCTCAAGAAGTTTCTTAGGAAGACTATCAAAATTCGTAGCAATGTATGGAGTCACAAGAGATAGACTCGCATATATATCAATCAAAGCATATACATCAAATGTAAAGACTTTCATCACACCAGTGACAACATCAGGTGAATTCTCTTGCTCTTGGTGACTGGTGATAGAATACAGATGGTTTGCCCCTCCGCCTCCCTGAAGTAGCTCCTCTAGGTGCAGCTCGGTCCGGTGGAGCCACTAAAGAAGATTAGGCTATATTGCCCCCATTACCACTACCCTACCTGTTCTTAGGGCACTCTTTCATAAAGTGACCATGCTAACCACACATGAAGCAACTAGTGGAGTCATCACGACACGCTCTTGGGTGGTTCCTACCACACTCAACACAGGCAGGAGTCTAATTACCTCATTGTACCACACTACCTTAAGATTGTGCAAGTCTAGCACTGAACTCACATGTGTTCTTTGTTGCAGGTGCACTAGCAGATTATGGAGCAGGTCCATTTGGCTTTTGCTAAAAAGAAGACCGATTCACATTGCTTTTCTACTACTGGGACTCATTTCGTGTTGTCTTGGCCTTCTTGGTTTGGAACTCTTCCCTATCTCTCAACTTTTATACCTTAACCTACTGCACATGGATAATCAGCTTTGCTATGTCCATGTCCCCTATCAACATTGCAACCTTACCCTCTTTGCGTGACAGCCAAGAAAATCCAGCTACAAACAAGTTTATCCAGCTTCTCATATCAGCAACCATCTCCAGAGCATTGATTAACATTTCAAGGATACTTCATCTAATTCTAAGTGTCAACGATCATTAGTCAGCATATAACCCAACCAACTAAGTTGGGGTCGATCCCACAAAGAGTAGCTTTCTTTGAATCCAAATACGAACGTAAGACAATAACCTTTGCAGCTGAGAAGCACACACTTAAGAGTTTAATAACCAAATTTTCAAGATTCGTTACTAACACACTTCAAAGTATTAACAAGAAACAATAAGATAATTAGAACAGACTTGCGGGATTGACTAACCAACTATCAAATTCAACTTAATGGGTGTACATCATTACCGATAATGCTAATTCATTGTTAGAATGGACTATAAGTAAAACAACTTTCTCTTTAACAATTGCTTTATTTTCGTTGAGTTCTCTCGAACCTCAACGCTATCCAAAAGCTAACCAGCCCACTTTCTCACCAAATCCACTCTTTCGAGCTAGATACAAAGGTCGGGTCTTGGGTTTCACTTTCTCAAGATGAAACCATCAAGACCCACTACTAAGAATGCCAAAATACTACGTTGGTTTCGTACTTCTCTCTCAAGGAAGTACAAAACTCTTAAATCTATCACACCAAATATGCAATAATAAAGTTAAACCACCATAATAATTTAGACCCGCTTCAGATTAACACCAACAATCGCTAATCGATAACACCCATTTAGTAGAATGCAACAATTGGTTACATTGTCAAACCCCTAAGGTTAGGGTTTTAGCCAATCATGGAGAAAGGATGAAAATAAACACCTACCACATTTTCCATAGCTAGGTAAATGAAATTTGAAAGTTAAAATCAACTAAAATCTTCTCTATTACAAAATCTCAATGAAAGACATGCTAAAATCACTTGAAATCCACAATGGTGGTGTTTTTGCTCTCAATCTTTTGTTCCTCACATTTTTGAATACCTTCTATCTCTTGCAAAAATCAATTTATGGAAGTATGATGTGTGGTTGTTTGGGATCAATCGGCGAGGTAAGTCGGGCTTCGGCGACCGTTCAGCGACTTGCCAATTTTCCTTTGTCTCGCCTTCATTTTTCACCTCTTCTAGGTCAACCACTGTAATTGTAGGCGAGCCAGATCGAGGTCGCCGAATGATTCTATGAGGCGCCCTTTTTCCTTTCACCTCGCCCATCAGCACTTATCTGGATCTCCATCAGTACTTTTGGTGACCTGGTCTTCCATTGCCGATGCGATCGGCGTCACGCCGAGTGGAACTGCTGCTTGCCGAAACTACCCCTCATCCAACCTCAGCATTCTATAACTTTAGGTGGTAGAGTGGCAACTTGGTGAGTCGCCAAGTGGCATCAGCGTTCATCGGGCTTGTTTTTCCCTTCTCATTTTCTCTCGTGTTAGCTCTATTTCCCATTTTTGTCCTAGCTTTGTTCCTCAATCCATATATCTGAAAATAAGGAGTTCTACATCAGTTTTTGACACAAAATAAGCATTTTAGGACACTAAATCATTAAAAATAAAGCCCTAAATTAGTCCAAATCTCGGACTCATCTACACCCCCAACTTAAACTTTTGCTTGACCTCAAGTAAAACTCAAGTTCAGCAGTTCAAAAAGGATGTTTCAAACAGTGCTACACAAGACTCAATCATGAATGCACACAACAAGACTCAACTTACTTATACAAGGATCAATTGTGCACTCAAAGATTCAAGTTGTGACTTACCATTATCAAAGATTCTCAAGTTCACAATACTTGCTTCAAATGCAAGTTCAACTTTAACAAAGGTACTCAAATGCCCTCACAAAAAGATGATTCCATATTCACACACAATTTGTTCAACAATTTATAGCTCCGGAATCACAAACAACTCTCACACTCACAAAGATGAACACATGCATGACTCCACACATAGGTTTGCCCTTATTTTCCAATCAATACTTGTTTCAACTCACTCAAGATCAAAAAGGTCTTTTCAAGGCTTGTAACGGGGCTGAGTGTAAAGGTATGGTCATTTAGGCTCAGTGATTGCTATCCTCATGAAATGTGTTGTGAACAACACTTCATTTCCTTTTCTTCATCATTCTCATTCATGCTCACAATTTACCTCATTATTCACTTTAAATGTAATACCGGACACCCCATTTGTTTTGTAACTTTCACAACTTTATTCAATAACTTTTTCTTTATTTTTCTGTTTCTCTCTTCTTATTTTTTTGTATGGAGGGGTTCCATCTTTCTCAAAACCATGGGTCAAGGGGGACTTCTTTGCACTTCTTGATTTACCTTCTCTTTTCACCACACCCCCAACTTAGGCTTTTGGCCTAAGTTGGGTATTCAAACAAACCAAAATTCATGAGGATTATGCGTGAAGGGATAAAGAGAGGTCTCATTTGCTCAAGTTTCTTTCAAGAAAAGGGTAAGGCTCAAAGGGTGTTCAAGCAAAGTTCACACACTCACAAGGTAGGCCAAAAAAGAGGTATAATGTCAAATTGTTTCACTCTTTAAAAATGTCGCCTAAGATCATTTCAAGAGCTTGCATCACTTAGTCAACCGGACCAACGGGGAAAATTCTAGGTGCCATCACACAAGTTTCACGATAAGCTCATCACACAAGGCATTGGCACCAATATCAAACAAGACTCCACACTTTTTCTAGTGTGCAATGTTCATCACAAGAGACTCATTCAATAACCGACTAGTTACAACGAGATGCAAAAAGTTCACATATTATCTACGTAACTTCATTTGGCCTCATCGTAGCCACACATTCATGTTTGTTCGATTGAGAGCACCATTCAAGTCATTGGTATTGATCATAACCGATACTCAAATTTGCACAAGAACAATCACAATTAAACACACAAGAGGTGGAACATATTTTTCAGAAGGGGTCCAAGCATACACAAAGGAGCTCACTGTCACTGACCAAGCACACACTCCCACCAAAAGAATTGAACATTGTCCCCAATGTGAGTAGAGAACGGACACTCCCACAAATAAAATAATTATAAAAAATAAAAACTAACAAATAAAGATAAAATTCTAGTATGTATTCATGAAGAGCAAGGTGACAAAGAATCTTCACTAAACTCCTAGTTGGCAAGAAAATGAAATAGTCATTGAATGCCTCAGTGGTGCACCCAATGGTCTGGATATTGCCCTTAGTTACAGTGTGCGACACTCTCAGAAAGGGTAAATCAGTGGAGATTAAGGAGGTCTCTGAACAGGTCGGCGCTTCGCATAATAGACTTGTAACATCGCCAAACAATCATTGAGTTAAGCTATCAGGGATTGAGTAGAAGAGCGGGAAAAATTGGGTCGCCTAAACACATCGGCAATTCGCCGAGTGATAAAGGTCTCCCTCCAAATGTTCCAGTGTCTCAGCTCCATTTTTGAAGTCCATAAGGCAGACTATGTCGTGCTAGCTGAACTGATTCGGTGATCCGCCAATAGCATCCTCTTCTCGCACAATATCTTGCACCTGCAAAATCAACACACATTATTTGAGACAAACACTTGGGTTACCTCCCAAGAAGCGCTTTATTTAACATCGTGGCATGATGTGGAAATGCTCTCAAGTATCTTCCAGGTACACCACCTCAATCACAGAAATATCTTGGCATTCGCCAAAGTATAACTTCAAGCGTTGCCCATTCACCTTGAATACAGGTCCTTCTTGACCTTCAACTTCGATGGCACCAATTGTGAAACACGCGTGTCACTCTAAACAGCCCTGACCATTTGGACTTGAACTTTCCTGGAAAGAGTCTAAGTTAACAGTTATATAGTAACACCCAGTCTCCCACTTTGAACTCCCTCTTAAGGATTTTAGAATCGTGCCATTTCTTCATCTTTTCCTTGTAAATGGCTGAACTTTTGTAAGCCTTGAACCTGAATTCTTCCAACTCATTTAATTTCTCTAATCTCTCTTTTGAAGTCTTTGTCCAGTCCAGATTTAGAGCTTTCAACGCCCATAATGCCTTTTGTTCCAATTCAACTGGTAGATGGCAAGATTTACCGAAAACTAGCTGATTCGGAAACATACCAATTGGTGTTTTGTATGTTGTGTGATACGCCCATAGCGCGTCAACTTGGCCGCTTGTTTTGGGAAGATACGAAGTTGCTACTTTGTGTTTCACTCCATACCTACTCAATGCGGTTGAGAACCACTTGTTGCAGAAGTGAGATCCCCCATCACTAATAATAGCCCGAGGAGTACCACAGCTAGCAAAGATGTAGTGTTTCAGGAATTGAACAACACTTTTCCCTTCATTGTTTGGAAGGGCAACGGCCTTCACCTATTTAGAAACATAGTCTACGGCCACCAAGATATACTTATTACCAAACAAACTCACAAATGGGCCCATGAAATCTATTCCCCACATATCAAAAAGCTCAACTTCTAAAATGGGCATAAGAGGCAACTCATGTCTTTTGGACACTCCACCTTTTTTCTGACATTGAGTGCACTTATTAACAAACTCATGAGCATCTTTGTAGAGTGACGGCCAATAGTAGCCACTTTGGAAGACTTTAGCAGCTGTACGTACACCACCATGATGACCCCCAATCGGTGAAGCATGACTAGCATGGAGAATTTCGATGGCTTCTTCTTCCGAAATACATCTCCTAATGATATGGTCTCCACACTCTCTAAATAAATATGGTTCATCCCAAAAGTACTTCTTAACATCGAACAAGAACCTCTTTTGTTGGTAGAAGTTCAGTTCGTTCGGCATTAAGCCACGTACTACGTAATTGGTAAAATCAACATACCAAGGAGGTTGTTTGAGAGTAACTGTGAATACATGTTCATCGGTAAAAGAATCATTTATGTCGATGTAACACCCCGTACAAACTAGTAAGACCTAGCTAAGGCTTGACTAAATCTAGTAGGTTGAACTAGAGCCTCACATGTTAGTTTATAGTTTAAAACTTGTTTAAATGATGAAAAATGGCTATTGAAGTTTATAGTTTAAAACTTGTTTCACGGGCCATGGTGATGAGCACGGTCCGTGAAGGTTCCACTGATGTCATTTCGGCAGTTTCCAGCAAGTAACTTATTGGGTCTTTTCCCAATTGTTTTAACTCAAGGATATCTCATTTTTCCCAAGCCTAGGACCCCTATTTAAGTCATTTTAACCCCAAAACTCACCCAATTAAATCAATTATTCCAAGACCCTAATAAAACCCCAACTCCTTTTCCCTCCCAAAAAGTCTTCTCTCTCAAACCTCCATTGAAGAACATGGAAGGAGATCAACTAGGGCTTGAAGATGGAAGGTTTTCATCAAGAAATTTATGAGATTCTAAGGATAAGGTATGGGAGTTCTTTATTCTTGGTTAGCTATCACCAAGAAGCCCTTTCAACTATGTTTTCAAAGTTCCCCAAATTCTAGGTTTTCAAGCAAATTCGTGGGTCTCTTTCTAAAACTGATTCCATTGATCTATAATGGTTAATTATGATTATATATGAATGTTTGTGGATGAATTCATGTAATTCTTATGGTTTTTGAACAAATTCCCATAAGACCCATGATTTCCCTTCTTTCTCAAATCTAAACCCTTGTATGTCTTGAATGATGAATGAAGGATGAGAATCTAGTATGTTTTCATGTAATTAAGTATTTTATTGTGATGTTATCCTATATGATGTATGAATATCCCAAAAATAGGGTTGAATCTTGAAGAAAGCCTTCATGGCTATGAATGAAGGTTTTCAATTGGTAAGTAGTCTTCTATTGATTTGTTGATTTACTTGAGGTGGAGATGTTTACTTACTACGTATCTTTTTTATGAATGGTTTGATCCACTTATGGTGGAGGTGCTTACTTGTTAGTATGAATTGTAGTGTTGAGACAAGGTCCCTCTTCCCTACAACCCAAGATATAACTAAGAATGATATGTTATGAATATGAATGAGAGGTTGTGAACATGGTATGGTCTATATGTTGAATTGTATGAGGTACTATTGTGGAAGGACCCCTACCCACATAACCCCTATGTGAAGGTGTAAGTCTATACACTATATGACTATGATATGAACTTGAATGTTGTGAGATGATTATGGATGTGTTGTTATGTTGAATAAGAGGAAATTCTCATATATACTATATGACTATGATGTGCAAGATACATTCTCACATGTTGTTGGTTCTATGATGAAAGGCTATTCTCATCGTAGAAACCCTTGAGCTTTATGATATATAAGGGCTTTAGTCCCTAAGGTATTCTTTATGAACTAATGCTTAAGTAAAGACATAAAGATACTTTAAAAAGGGAATTGTGCTTAGCACCGAGTGGATATGAAAGTGAGATGGGTTCCTTCACAAAGGAAGGGAGGTTCCCACTATGATGTCCCATGAGATGGAAACCTTCGACGTTAGCAAGCCCGGGTTTCTAGTAGCAATCTCCATATCTCCCAGCTATGTGCCAACATAGGTTTTAGCTAGTGGATCCACCTAGATGCTATTATGTTAGGTCCTACCTTGGCAAGTAGGACACTCTTTTTTCGGTGTGGGAAGTAGAACATCGGATTCCATGTATCTTACATGGTCTATGTCGGTTATGGCAAAATCTCCCGAAGGTTAAAAGAAATGGGCTATAATAAGATCATGGACTCTAATCATGACTTCTTAAGAGGTACTACTTAGTATGAGTGGGGTATGGAACTTCACCCATACATTGCACAAGTGGACTTTAAGAAAGGTTAGGATTAGGTTCTCTTATGTAATAAAGACTTATGAATTGTGATTATGAATGTTTCTTTACTTATGAAATGAATTATATGAAATATGACTAAGATGCATGATATGAATATGTTGCATGAATTATGACTAATGATTCTTCTAGGATATTTACTTAGTATGAGGGGTATTATGGGATGCCACTCCTACATGGCACAAGTATACTCCTAAAGTAGTCATGGTTTAGTTCCATTCTTATTATGAGGATTATGAATAATGCATGTTTTCATTGAATTAGCTTTATGGTTGGCTTTCCTTAATATGAGCTAGTGTTTATGACTGTCTCTTTCTTATGTAAGTTGGCTATGAAGGAATCATATGTAAGATATGCATGATATTGGGAATCTAAATATAATACTTAGCATTTGGTAGGGTTATGAGACTTTACCTTTGCATTTCACTAATATGATGTTGGGTTGCTTATGTGTTAGTATGAACTTATGATAAAGGTGACCTAAAGGTGATACTTAGTGTAGGTAGGACTATGGACCCTAGCTATGCGTTGCACAAGTAGAAGCTTAAGGTTACTCATGTGCTTGTTCTATTATGATGTTGTCATCTTGTTATGTGCATTGTGACTATGTTTTAAAATTATGCCTTGGTGATATGGTTATCCTTGTATTTGATGAACTATATGTGAGATGTTTATGACTTATGTTCTCCAACTCTTTTAAAGAATGACGTGCAAAAGTACATAAATCATGGTTTCAACTAAATGTCCTTTTTTAGCATGTTTTAATGGTTTTTATGCATGGATTCAATACTTAGTACGTGTTCATGCTAACCCCTTCTTCTACCTTTTCTACAAAGTGTAGGATTTGGAGATGTGGTGTACTATACTTGGAAGATTGGTTTCTAAGGAGCTTGGAAGATGAAGACTTGGGGAGTCCTCATAGTTTCGAGGATGAACCCACCTTGATCACTTATGTCTTTACTTTATTTTTTTTAGATTATGTAAGGGTCGTGTCCCTAAGTTGTATTAAAAGGAGATTTAAAGTCTAATGTTATGGATGGTTTGAGACATAGTGTCATAGATACTCTTATTTTATAAAGGCTTCGATTGTAAAGAAATTTTTTAAATTTTCCGTTATTTTCATATGCTTTAATGTTCATGATATGCTAAGGGCTCGTATAAGACCTCTTCGAGGTCGAATACACCGTGTTACGACTAGGGGGTGCTCTCGGGTCGTGACAGTCGATCTCCAGCTCATCATTTTCCTTGCCTTCCAATCTTGATAAGTGGTCAACCACCTGATTTTCACAACCTCTCCTATCTTTAACTTCAAAGTCAAATTCTTGCAATAGTAGCACCCACCTTATCAATCTTGGTTTGGGCTTCTTTGCCATCAGATAATGCAGTGCAGCATGATCAGTGTGAACAACCACATTAGTACCTAACAAGTATGCCCAAAACTTTTCAAACGAATAAACTACCACAAGTAACTCTTGTTCTGTAACTGTATAGTTGCGTTGAGCACAATTTAGAGTTTTTCTTGCGTAGTAAATGGGGTGAAATAGTTTGTTGCGCTTTTGCCCCAATACAACACCTAATGTCGTGCCACTTGCATCACACATTACTTCGAAGGATTCCGACCAATCTGGACTAATGATAACTGGGGTGGAGACCAAATTTTCTTTCAAGCACTTGAAAGCCACCATGCAAGAATCTTCATAGTGGAATTTCACCCCCTTCTCCAAGAGTTTGCATAGAGGATCGATGTGCAATCTTTGAGATGTCTTTGATGAACCTCCGGTAAAAACCGGCATGTCCCAAGAAACTACGAACACCCTTCACCAAAATTGGTGGTGGTAACTTCTCAATTACTTCAATCTTCACTTTATCAACCTCCGGCCCCTTTTGCAACACTTTGTGACAAAGAACTATGCCTTCCTTAACCATGAAGTGGCATTTTTCCCAATTTAGGACCAAATTTGTCTCCACACATCTTTGGAGAACATGTCCTAATTGTGCTAAACATGCTTCAAAAGTGTCACCCACAACCGAGAAGTCATCCATGAATACCTCCATTGAATCTTCCACCATGTCAGCAAATATAGATTACATGCAACGTTGAAATGTTGCCGGAGCATTACATAACCCGAATGACATCCGTTTGAAAGAAAAAGTTTCGTATGGGTAGGTGAAGGTAGTTTTTTCTTGCTCTTCTGGAGCAATGGAGATTTGGTTATAACCGGAATACCTATCCAAAAATCAATATCAACTTCTCTCTGAGAGTCGATCAAGCATTTGATCTATGAAAGGCATGGGAAAGTGATCCTTTTCAGTCCACGAATTTAACTTCCGGTAATCTATGCATACTCTCCATCCGATCATCGGATTCATAGATACAAGCTCTCCCTTTTCATTTGGGACTATTGTGATACCTCTTTTTTTTGTACATATTGTACCGAACTTGCCCATTTGCTATCCGCAATAGGGTAGATCACACCTGCATCCAACCACTTTATTATCTCCTTTTTCACCACCTCTTGAATCAGTGGGTTCAATCTCCGTTGATGTTCAACACTTGGCTTACAATCACTATCAAGATGAATTTTGTGATTGCAAATGCCTGGAGGAATTCCTTCTATGTCAGTGATAGTCCAACCTATAGCTTTGATATGTCTTTTCAACACCTCAAGGAGCAATTTCACCTGCCATTCAAGTAGGTCAGTTGCAATGATCACCGGTAAGGTGTTGTTTTCCCCCAAGAAAGCATATCAGAGATGGGAGGGAAGTACTTTCAACTCCAGATTTGGTGGTTCTTCTGTTGATGGTTTAGCGGGGAGGACTTTTTCGATTTTGTAGATTAATGTCCAACTTCAATGAAGTCTTTGAATAACCCCCCCCCCAAACCTGAAAGAGCAGCTACTACCTCTTCATAGCCTTGAATTTCGGATTCATCATAGTTAGCAAGCACAACTTCAAGTGGTTCACTCATACACATCCAATGGCTCACACTAACCACTGCCTCAGCAATAACATCAATAGTGGAAACCACGTGAATACCACTTGGGTGTTTCATTGACTTACAAAAATTAAAGGTTACTTCATCTTCTTTCAGCCGAAACGTTAGTTCTCCGCTTTTAACATCCACCAATGCTCTCCCGGTCGCCAAGAATGGTCTTCCCAAAATGGTGGGAATTTCAGCATCTATATCACAATCGAGAATGACAAAATCAGCCGGGAAAATGAATCGGTCAACCTTTACCAAGATGTCATATAGTATCCCCACAGGATGTTTAATTGATCGGTCCGCCATCAAGAGTCTCATTGTTGTGGCTTTCGGTTCACCCAACCCAAGTTGTTTATAGATCGCATATGGCATTAGGTTGATGCTTGCTACCAAATCATATAAGGCTTTAGCAAATTGGAGCATGACAATGGTGCAAGGGATGGTGAACGCACCGGGATCTTCTCTCTTTTTTATCAGCTCCTTAGTCATAATTTCACTACAACTATGAGAAACTTCGATTGTCTCAAAATCCAAGCTCATTTTCTTTGTGACTAACTCATTCATAAATTTGGCATAACCCGGCATTTCCAACAATGCTTCCAATACAGGGAGATTAATTGATAATGTCTTGAACACCGATAAAAACATCTTGAACTTCTCATCCTCATTCTTCTTCTTGAGACGTTGGGGAAATGGAGGAGATATTTTGGGTAAAGGTTGCATAACTTTTGGGATTGGATTGTGTTTCTCCACAACTTTTTGTGGTTCTTTGGCAATGCTTTGATGGATAGGTGTCTCTTCTTCATCCACACCTTTGTCTTCCTCATGCGTTTGAGCTTCTTCATTGCCTGTCACATCTCCTATTGCTACCTTTCCACTACGAGTAACCACAGCCAGCCCTCTATCATCATCTTCCATTGTTATTTTTGGTTTCAATTGTGCTGAAAGTAAACTCAACTGATCTTCAACAATCTTGATTGCATCTACATGAGAGTTCACTTTATTGTTCAATGACGAAAAATCATCTTTCATCCCTTTCAACAAATCATCCGAACCTTCAACTTTATCTAGGATGCGTGACAACAAATCATTTACCCGGGGACTACTTGCACTCCCTTTCAACTTTGGGCTCTCATTTTAGTGAGTGTGGTCCTCTTCATGGTCATCCTCCCTTTTCCAATAATCACTTTGATCAGCCCAATCTTGATAGTATCTTCTTTGCTCTTCCCCCTTGTGATAGTTCTAACCTTGATTTCCACCTCGCTGTAAATAGCGTGGGTGGAAACCCTCCTCGTATCTCTTGGAGTTCCAACCTTGATTCTCCCCCGGTTTTGAATAACCAGAGGAAGAACCCTCCTCAACTCTAAACACTCCACTTGTCCCCTTGGGCTTTTCCGCATTCTCCATCATATGCATTTGTAATAGCTCCATTTGGGTCAACATCTTCTTGATTTTTTCATCCCTTTCTCTTTCCTTATCAATTTTCTCTTGTGTCATTCTAAAACAAAAAGGAGAGACTTGATCCTCTTCAGTGTACCAAGCTTGATTTAGTTTCGTCATGTCATCAAGAAGAAATGAAGCAACCTCAAATGATTGCAACATTATTCCTTCTCGTACCAATTGATCAGCCACTCTTTTATTAACGGAATCAAGACTCCGGTAAAAATATTGGAGTAGCAAATCGTTTGGTAGCCCGTGAGTTGGGAATTTAAGTAAGAGTTCTTAAACCTCACCCACTTTCATGGATGGGTTCACCCTCCCATCGCTTGAAACCTTGAATGTCGTCTCTAAGTTTCATCATCCTTGATGGGGGAAAGAATCTTGCATTGAATGCTATAATCATCTCCTCCCATGATGTGATGGAATTGTTCGGTAACTCGGCCAACCACTTGCTAGCCTCCCCCGTTAAAGATAGTGGAAAAACTGAAGTTGGATTGACTCTTGTGACACATTCTTGAATGAAAACGGGCTGCACACCTCTGTAAAATTTCTTACATGCTCATACGGGTCTTCATGATCTAGCCTTCCATAGAGTCCCCTCATTTGGAGGAGATGAAGAGTCGTGCTAGTGACCTCAAATATTGCATTCCCATCAGCTTGTGGTATGCTGACTTTCCTCGCCGATTTTCCTTCGTCTCACCTTCATTTTTCACCTCTTCTAGGTCCAACCATTGTAATTTTAGGCGAGCCAGATCGGGGTCGCCGAGTGATTCCGCGATGCGCCCTTTTTCCTTTCAACTCGCCTATAAGCACTTATCTTGATCTCTATCGGTACTTTTGGCGACCTGATCTTCTATCGCTTATGCGATCGGCGTCACACCGAGTGGAACTACTGCTCGTCGAAACTACCCCTCATCCAGCCTCACCGTTCTATAACTTTAGGCAGTAGAGTGGAAACTTGGCGAGCCACCGAGTGGCATCGCCAATCATCAAGCTTGTTTTCCTTTCTCTTTTTCGCTCGTGTTAGCTCTATTGCCCATTTTTGTCCTAGCTTTGTTCCTCAATCCATATATCTAAAAATCAGGAGTTCTACATCAGTTGTTGACACAAAATAAACATTTTAGGACACTAAATTATTATAAATAAAGCACTAAATGAGTCCAAATCTCGGACTCATCAAGCATAACGGGACAATTGAATAAACTTGAGGTTGTACTCATTCATAGTTATGGATTTTTGCTTAAGAGTGAGGAATTCTCTTACCTTTGCCTCTCTCATCTCATAGGGAAAGAAACACCCCATGAAGGCCTCTTCAAACACAGCTCAGCTCACAATTGGTTCACCCTTGGCTCTACTCTTCTACCATTGATTGTACCAGACTCTAGCAACACCCTTAAGTTGGTATGTATCTAGTTCCACACGCTCAGCATCTACAACATGCATTACCTCAAATAATTTCTACAACTCCTCCATATAGTTTTCTAGATCCTTAGTGACACTCGAACCGGTGAATTCTGGAGGATTCATCCTCAAGAATTCACGGATCCTCCAGAATTCACGGATCCTAGATGTATCAGCCACATCCCATCGATTCCCTCTTTGTTTCCCAGCTTGGTTGGTCACAACCTGACTTAACATCTGGATAGCATCCCGGAACTCAACATTGGTGACCTCTCATTGGGGTTGCACTTCTGTTAAATTTGGGACCCTTTGATCCTGAGGATTAGCATTTCTCCAAGCAGGATGATCTCGAAAAACTCTTTCTGGAGGCATGATCTGAAAGATACGCACAAGCACGAATTAGAATGAAACTTTTATAGAGATGAACTCTATCGCACGAATAGAGTATGAAAAAAGTGCGATAGTTCCTAAATGTTATAGCCTCCTAATTATAGATATGGCAAGCTTCACACCGATAAATAGGATTGTACACACATGGCTTCATAGACACCCTAGGACTCTTGAACTCTGTGCTTTGATACCAAGTTTGTCAGGCCCCGAGCCTACACTCTGGACACGACTGGTACTCGAGAACCATTGTTAGCCCCAAGCGAACCTATGGTCAGGCTCAACTCACAGCGAAAGACTTACTCAAAATTAGATGAACTCAAAAGTAAATATTCAACTCAAAAGTCTCAAATACTTAACTTAGAATATATAAAAAAAAACATTCAACTGGCCAAAAGAAGAAACTCAAATCTAGAACATTAACAATAGAAACTGAAATACACTTCTCAACTATTATTGTCTATGAAGCCTCTAATACTATGAGGGATGTCGGGACAAGACCCCCAATCATCCTAACAAAACTGAAATAATAGAAATAAATGAGGGATCCTCTGGAAGCAAGGAGGCTCACCAAACAACTGTGGGACTGCAAGTGGTATCAACAGGGTAACCTATGGATGACCCTGGTTTCCTGTATCTGCATCATGAAAGATGAAGGCCAAATGGCATCAGTACATTGAATATATGAGCATGCAAGGGAAAATCTAAAACATTACAAAAGCTTGAACTTGAACTGAAGAAACATACTCACCTCATCTCAACTCAAGGATACTCCAGAATACTCAAAGGTACTTAAACTCAGAAATAACTCAGTTTAATATAAAAGCAACAATAGAGATGCATTATAAAGTTGGTTCGTTCATGTCTATATTTAAGCATGAACCCTATGAATTTAGTTTTCTTAAGATGAGTGTTTCTTGAGTTTTGAGTTCTTGAATTCTTGAGTTCTGAGTTCTGAGTTTTGAGTTTTCTATATTGTTATTGAGATCTTTGAGTTGATTCGCTCATGTCTATATATCAGCATGAACCCTATTTTAAGTTATAAATCTTGAGAATCTTTTTAAGCCAACATTTGTGTTTTAAACTGAGTTTTTGAGGTAGAAAACGGAGTTTGAGAAAGAGTACAAGGGTACTATGTATATCCCAAATGGTTCATTTTTACATGAAGAAAGAGAATACTTTTTTATAGAAACATTAAAAGAGTTTTTAGAAAGATTGAGTACAAAAGAGTTACCTCTTAAAGAGGCCTTTTTGAGTAATTATGTTAACCTAGAGTACGTATTTTTACATTGAGCAAAGAGAAACCTTGTTTTCTATATGAGCAATGAGTTTCAAAGGAGTTACCTCTTTTAAAAAGAGAGTTTGAACAATTATCTCAAACCATAGAAAGCGTATATCTTATACATTTGAGTAAGAGTATAAATTATTAGGAGTAGTATTGAGCACTGATATGGGGGAGAGTTCAAAAAACTCATAACCCCAGTAACCTATCTTGCCAACATGGGTACATGATCATACTTTTAAGATGAATCTTTATTGCTTAGCGGATCCACTTAGTTGAGAGGTTCTATATCCCGACACGATATAGGACAGTTCTTGCAACCTTGAAAAGCCGTTGTATCATCATTAACTCATAGTGATGGTTGTCTATTAGATAATCTCCCAATAGAGCTAAAGTGCATATGATATATACAAAGCAAAGCAACAACAAGATGTGTACCTCATAACTTGCAGCTGAAATAGTTGTTGTTTCTTTTGCTATCGAAATGAATTTCTCCAAATCGCTCTTTGAATCACAAGGAAACATAGATCGTTCACGTTCACAAACTAATTATCAGAGATTGTGTCAATTGAATATTGGTAGAAAGATCACTTTTGGTTTTCTCTATTTTTCTGTTTGTTTTCAACGTTCTCACGTTTTGTGTCATTCATTCTTAAAAGAATAAGGTCCATTTTAATTAGGAGAAGTTGGAACAGTTCCAATTTCCTAACTGTTCCCCCTTATTTTAAAATTTTGATCTTATCCATTAAATATAACGGTCCAGGTCAGGTAAGATTGGATTGGATCGGGTCGGTCGACATGGGCCACCCACGACCCACCAAAAAAACCTAAATCTACCACTTCACATATTGTGTACTAGACCCAAGCCAATAGGACATCAACTAGACACACAATTCAAACAACAAATAGTTTATGTGATTTGTGAGCACCAAGAGCTTACCTTTAAGGTTTTACAAGCCCTACATAGGAATCCAATAACATGCGAAAAGAATTCACTACAATTTCAAGGACACGATTAGTAACAATACCCCAGACTTCATTCACTACTTTAGTAGTACCTTATTTGATCCCTCATCCTCTTATAGATTTAACTTGAGTTCATGTTTAACTTTATCCACACAATTACACTCAAAACCAATATGGTTAATGCAATAGTCGGCTTTTGTATACACGTTTTTATTCAATTAATGGTCTTTCCTTTCTACTCGAATATATATGTTCCAACTCAACTGCTTTCCTAGACGTGCACTGCATTGCTGAACCATTCATGACTATTATTAACATGCTAAAGTAGCAACATTAATTGAAACTTAAAGAAACAACAAGAGGTCAAAGGGTATTTTATTGGGAAGTCATTTTGACTTTTTGGGGTCTCAAATAATGAAGAAGCATGGACCATTCTTTCATTGACCCATTGATCACTTGACACACGTGGTATGAAATATGTGCTATGATGTTCTAACCATATACTAGTGTATGTGTATCATTCTTTCGAGTATCTAACATCGTACAGACAATGGTATAAATACCTTCAAGTGTTTAACCCTAGTTTCTCTTTTTAGTAATCCTTAAACTTATTTTTTTAGAGAAACTCTTTTTTGGCTCATAAAACAAGTCATAATATGGTGGTGAAACTCATCTCTTCACATTCCTCGACGTAAGAAGCAATTGCTCATGTGAGAGAGCCAATCTCGCGACTTGTTCGACACACCTTATTTCTTATAAAATATAATATGAATATTATATTTGAATATAAATCCAATAGTATTATATAGAAGAGAATATTATAACAATCAAGTTAATTTACAATACAGAAATATCATCAAATCCTACGCAAACCTAGAGCCTTAACATGTTTTTCAAACAAGTCTCTAGAGCTGGCCTTCGTGAAAAGATCAACTATCATTTCACATATAGGAAGGTATTCCAAAGTTAGTTCTCCACTTGCCACTATGTCTATCACAAAGTTATACTTGATGTCAATATGTTTGGTCTTACCGTGATACTTAGGATCATTTGTGTATGCGATAGCCGCTTCACTATCACAATATAGAATCATGGAACCCTTAGAATTCTTCGCAATACACTAATGTTCAAAGAATCTGTTTAACCAAATAGCTTCTTGTATTGTGGACGCACAAGCCACTAATTATGATTCCATGATAGAAATAGCTCTGCAACTGTGCTTCTTACTTTTCCATGAAATAGTACCACCATTTAGTAATAAAGCATAACTGGATGTTGATTTCTATCAATCTAGTTACCAGCCCAATCAACATTTGTATAACCTCTTATGAATAAATGAGATCCACTATAACATAGTGTATGACCCAGATTTCCCTTCAGGTATCAAAAAATTCTCTTTAGTGCTTCCAATGATCTCTCCAAGATTGGATTGATACTTGCTAACCAGACTCACGACATAACAAATATCTGGGAGAGTACACATCATATCATACATCAAACTCCTGACAACACTAGAATAAGGAACTCGAGAGATTTCTTCTTTTTCTTTTCCAATCTTTGGACATATTTCAAGGCCTAAAGTTTCACCCCTTGATACATGAGTATCCATGGATTTGCAACTATTCATTCGAAAACATTCCAATATTTTCTTTATATAAATTTCTTGAGATAAGCTCAAAAAAAATGGAACGATCTCTTTGGATCTTAATACCCGATATATAGTCTACTTCACCCATATCTTACTTATCAAATGAATTTGAAAGCCATGACTTGACAGTTTTCACATACTCCAAATTATTTCAAGCTAATAAAATATCATCTACATAAAGAGAAAGAATTACGAAATTCTCATTGGACTTTTTCACATAGATGCCATGGCTTTCATTGATCATGGTGAAATAGAATGACAACACCTCCTTATGAAATCTCAAGTACCAATGCCTTGAAGATTTCTTTAGGCCATAAATTGATCTTTTCAATTTACAAACTTTCTTTTCTTGGCCTTTAAGAACGAAACCTAGTGGTTTTTCCATGTAGATTTCCTCATTTAATTCTCCATTGAGAAAAACGGTCCTCACATCCATTTGGTGTAATTCTAGATCTAAACGTGCAAAAATTGCTAAAAGTAATCTAATGGAGGTAAACTTCACAACTGGTGAAAAAGTTTCATCATAGTCTATTCCAACTTCTTGAGTAAAATCATTTGCCACCAATCACGCTTTGTGTCTTTCTATTTACCCATCTGATTTTTTTTTAACTTTGAGAATCCATTTGTCCCCAATAGCTTTATGTTCCTTAGGAAGGTCAATTAGATCCCATATTTTGTTGGTTTTCATGGACAATAATTCTTCTTTAATCATTTTTTAACCATTCAACCCTTTTAGGGTTCGATAAGGCATCAATTACAGAATTAGGTTTATCCAATTCTGTAGGAGATACCAATAAAACATAATCCTTAATCTCGTAAGATCCTTTTGGTACACCTTTTCTTGTACTCCTACGTATTTGAAGTTTAGATTTCTCTATAGGATTTTGGGATTCATAAATTCCACTTGGACCAGGAATCATTTCTTGATCCTTTGAATTATTAAGTATGTCTCACAACATTACCTCATCTTCTAAATTCAACATTTCTTAGAGAAGCTCAACTTCATCTATTTTCACCTTTTTTGGGAAAATCATTTTCCAAAAATCAGACTTCTCGTGATAAAATTTCAGTAATATTTTCATCATCAAGTTCATCGATCAACAAATACCCTTTGGAGCCTTCAGAGTATCTAATAAAGATATATTTCTTTTTTTTTGGACTTAGTTTACCAAACTCACCAAATCAATCTTTAATATATGTTGCATAACCCCATGGTCGTAGATCATTCAGGTTTGTTTTATGACCAGTTGAAAGTTGATAAGGAGTGGAAGATACTGATTTAGAAGCCACTTTGTTCAATATGTAGACCGCAATCAATATGCATCTCCCCAGAAAGAGATAGGCAAATTTGTTTGTGTCATCATTGGTCTTATCATGTCCAATAATGTTTTATTCCTTCTTTCAGCTACACCATTTTGTTGTGGTGTATAAGGAGTAGTTTAATGTCTGATAATAGCCTTTTCAATACATAATTCTTCAAACTGTTTTG
The DNA here is from genome assembly GCA_029582545.1 of Solanum lignicaule. NCBI lineage: Eukaryota > Viridiplantae > Streptophyta > Magnoliopsida > Solanales > Solanaceae > Solanum > Solanum lignicaule. The sequence continues at coordinate 45,470 of JAJOOF010000686.1, forward strand.
ACAAATATTCAAATCCTTGATCGGTTCTTAAAGCCTTTATTCTTTTATATATTTAATTTTCAACTTCATCCAAATATCTTTTAAAGAACTCAAGTGCTTCAGATTTATGAGAAACCAAATAGACATGACCAAAATGCATGATCTCATCAATAAATGTAATGAAGTATGTAGCACCAGACCTTTCCCTCACATTCTTTGGACCAGAAGTATCCTGATGAATTAATTGAATTGGGAACTCAGCTCTCTTAGCCTTCCCAAATGGTTTACGCGTAATCTTTCTAAGCAAGACAATTTTCATAAGTTGACATGTCAATTTTTGTTAAAGAACCTAAATGACTTTCTTTTGCTAACTTATTCATTCGATCTTGCCCTATGTGACCTAATCTTGCATGACATATAATAACATCAATATCATTGTTACTTTAGTAACATGATATTACACAACGGTCAACTTAATAGTCATAAGGTGAAGGGTTACAATCTAAAATGATAAAATGGTGATAGATAAGCCGAAAACCATATAAAACATTATCTAGAGTTACTCTAACACCATTACGACTAAAAAATAAATCAAGACCAACGTCTAAAAGAACAGACAAAGATACTATGTTTCGTCGAATCTCTGGACCATACATGACGTCATGTAACATAAAGGAACGGCCACCATGCAAGTCCACTTTGCAAGTGCCTATTTCTTCGACTTCTAGTTTCGCTTTATTTCCTATGTAGATCGACCTTGATTTAGATGAAACTTCACACAGTTCTTGATCTCGACTCAGATAGGTCGGTGGATCTTGAGTCTACAATCCACATAGGATAACATTCAGTTAATAAGAAAGTGTTGGGAACATATGTAGCACTAAGTGTTGAAATCTGCCTCATGAGCTGTTAATTGATGTTGAGTTGGCATAATGACATGGCTGCTGATGTGTTTTTCTGTTTTCAGTAGATAGATATTTTCTGTTTTAGTCTTTCAGTTGTGAGTTTCCTAGTCTTTAGGCATGTAGAGTTGTTGGTAGACTTAGTGCCTAGTTAATAGGAAGATTCTGTTTTTCAGTTACTGCATTATTTACTGCAGATTGTTAGGAGTTCCTTCTATTTAAATATTTCTTCTTCCAGCTTAATAAAATATCTCTTTTTCTTCTTCTGTCATAAGTATTTCTTTAGCTGTTAACACCAACAAATTGGTATCGAAGCCCTCTTCTTAAGGGACTTGTGATTGACTTGTGAGTGTAGTCTGAGTGAACCATCAACAAAGTCCCTACCTGTTGCCCTGAAAAGCCATCAGAACACATGGATTCAGAACACTCTTCTGGTTCTTATGCTATTTCTCCACCAGTGTTTGATGGAGAGAACTACCAGGTATGGGCTATCAAGATGCAAACTCACATGGAGGCATGTGATCTCTGGGAAGCAGTAGAGGAGGATTACGAAATTCCTGTTTTACCAGGCAATCCAACAATGGCTCAGATCAAACTTCACAAGGAAAGGAAGACAAGAAAATCCAAGGTGAAATCTTGCTTATATGCTGCACTTTCACCTACAATTTTTTCTAGAATCATGACGTTGGAATCGGCAAAAGCAATCTGGGATTTTCTAAAAGAAGAATACCAAGGAGATGAGCGAATCAAAGGTATGAAAGTTATGAATCTCATTAGAGAATTTGAGATACAAAGAATGAAAGATTCTGAAACTGTCAAAGAATACTCA